>JBAJNP010005535.1:0-28695 GCA_036877545.1 Yasuhikotakia modesta
ACACATACACACACACACACACACATACACACACATACACACACACACACACACACACACACATACATACACACACACACACACACACACACACACACACACAGGGAACATTGGCTAAGTTCATCAAACGTTTTGCTAGATTATTAGTGCTTATGATAGTTTTTTATTCTGTGAACGTTTTCATATTCAAGCAAGAGTGGTAATGCAATACAACTAACACAACTGAACGTCTGAACGTTTTTTACTTAAGGGGAAAAACTTTTCAGAAACTTTCGTACAACCTACAGTTGTTAGCTGAGCTCTTTTAAATAAAACAAACAGCTATTATGCACGAATGCTTTGCTTGTCTTGAATGGGACGCGGGGCTTCATTGTGGATAATAGACAGAAGAGGCTCACCGTGCTGAATTAGTGCAAAAACATTATAACCCTACATTTAACCGGCTGGTTATTTTGTAATGTTCACTAGATGGCGCAAAAAGATTCATTCAAAAACTGTCCTGAGCAATTCTTAATATAACACACCACTAAAATCAATTCTTCCAATAGCAATGCTATTTACTGCAAGCAATAAAACATAATGCATCTGATACAATGAGTTAATATTTCTATAATATACTATATACTATAATAAGACTATATACTATAATAAGACTATATACTATATTTCTCTAAAGAAAGATCAAAACCTAATAACCTATTACTATAATTATTATCATTGTTTGTTGTTGTTAGTATTAATGTCAAATGATATTTTAAATAATATTTCTGCCTATAAAATCTTGATAAAATACATTTAGATACAACGAAAGCCTCTTTGATGGGCTGTTACGTCACTGCAGAAGGACACGCCCCTCCCGCGGTCCGAGCCGAGAGCGCGTCTATCGCGCGTCAGTCGCGCCGCGCGGAGCCGCACGAGGAGCAACGACGGAGTGAAAGTTTCAGGACGGATGAATGACGCCGATGGCCGCGATTATTTACCCGCTCGCCTCGCTCCTCCTGGGCGTCTGTGCAGGACTGTCCGCTCCGGGGAATCATCCAGCAAACGAAGGTAAGAAGTTTCTGCGCGAGGGGAAAAGTGAAGGACTGATCTGGAGTCAGTTCAGAAGTTGTTTATCTGTTTACATATTGTAAAATTTGCGTTTTCATGCCCTTAACTTAAACTGAGTGATATATAATAAAAATCAAACACTTTTATTAAGCCTTGGAGAATATAAACTGCTTACAATTGTATATTTGTAACGTGTGTGTGTGTGTGTGTGTGTGTGTGTGTGTTTCAATGAAAACTGCTGGTTAAATACACAGGTCCTACAATTAATATTAAAAGTTAAAAAATATTTATTATTCATACAGGCAGATGTGCTGCATAATTCATATGTAAAATTTGATATTTAAAACATTTCAGGGTTGACTGTCTTACTAGTTTTTAGTAAGACTTTTTTTTTTACAAAAGTTGGCATGTTTTTAAGTTTCTGTCTTTTAAATACTGTAAGATACTTTGGGCATCTGAGACATCTTAACAGAGTCTCTGCTTTTGGTGTTTTATTTGTCACATTTTATGTTAAACGTTTACATTAAAAAACTGAACTGTTACCAATATTTTAATGATACATAAAATGCAATGATGCAATAAAATGCAAAATATGTCAACAAATGACCAATGCTGTGATTTTTTTATTGAAAATAATTACTTAAGTGACTTAAGAGTCTTGAAAACAAGCTTGTTTCTCTAATCTCGAGCCTCTTTGTGTTTGGTGTCAGTCAAAAGAGCGTTTATCTTGTTTTAAGGTGAACTGCACAGTTTTTACATTTTGATGAGTGAAAGCAGAATTTTGTGAGCTGTTGTTTATATTCTCTGTCTTTCTCTTCTTCAGTTACGCTGCTGGATTCCAGATTAGTGCAGGGAGAGTTGGCATGGATCGCCAGCCCCACGGAAGGGGGGGTGAGTCGAGACCACCTTATTCCCATTTTCCTTCATCTTTCCCGAATGTGATCTCATTAATGCCATCATGTTTGGACACTGAAACATGTACAATGTATTGATGGCATGCAAACCTATGAACTATGAATTTTGGAAATCCTTTGAGATTAGTAATTAATTTGTAGGTTAATTCTGTTGTATTTATAATAAGTGTGTGTGTGTGATGTGGTCACATTTAATGCAGTTAAAGACAGAAAGAGTTTTTGTTGTGCTGATAGCGATCTATCTATTGAATTATAATCTATTGGACTAAAATGTTTGTTCAATAATAATGTTCTACTTGCCTGTCAAACCGTGTATTTGCATACAGATTTACCTCATCTGGCGTTGTAACTGTTTCTGAAATGTGGTTTCTAAGGACCATTGTGAGCGCGCACAGTCACGCAAATCGCTAAATGAGCAAAACAGTCATGTTACAGACGGCGATATTGACATGTCTCTTATATTTCATACTTGTTGAGCTTTGAGTGCACAAGTTTATTATTGTTAGCTCCATCTGGCTTTCATTTATGCAAAAAAACCTGGAAAAAATGCTTAAAAAGCTCTTTCTCTGACAAAGTCTCTCCATCATTTACTGATAAATGAGAAATTTGTTATGAGATTGTGTCTGAGTATGGAAATCGGTAACCTGAGGCTATGCATTTGTCTGGTTGTACATGCATATAATGATTTAGCGTTTAGATGCTGTCTGAAGTACATTTAAATCAAACGCTTAAGTGTCTAATATGTAAAAACGTTCATGTACACACACACACACACACACACACAAATACCTACAAATAGTAATAGCCTCACCCTGCTGTCCCTCTC
This sequence comes from Yasuhikotakia modesta, assembly GCA_036877545.1. Lineage (NCBI taxonomy): Eukaryota > Metazoa > Chordata > Actinopteri > Cypriniformes > Botiidae > Yasuhikotakia > Yasuhikotakia modesta. Next base: position 2,791 of record JBAJNP010005535.1, read on the forward strand.
TCTGATGTAAATTTGGAAAGCTAGGTTACTGTGACGGGTGTCAGGTTTTCCAAATAGTGGAGGTAGACAGAAATGTCCTTTGTTGGAAAGCTTTATCCCGTTTTCTAAAAAGCGGTGGGGGGAAGAGATTTGGCAACACGGGGACAGAGAAAAGGTTTGTTTGAGTGTGTGTGAGTGTGTGTGTGTGAGTGTGTGTGAGTGTGTGTGAGTGTGTGTGAGTGTGTGTGAGTGTGTGTGAGTGTGTGTGTGTGTGTGAGTGTGTGTGAGAGATTTTAGATGGAGGGGGTCAGTGAGTTTCTGATAATATATGCCGTCTTCCATCTCCAATTAGCCGTTCACCATCTTTAGATCAGGTGCGTCTAAATGACCACATCGCTGATTCCATACAATTCCCGGAATTCCCTTTCATTGCCGAACCGTTGCAGCTCCGCTTCTTTAGCATTGATCCAACTCTCATTGAATCCCGGGTTCCTCTCTCTGTGTGATCTTTCGTGTGATGGACGGGCCTTTGGCACCAACGGTGGGCGGGCATTCAGGTTTTAATACGGCCAATTAGCTCCTTTCTACTGCTGTCCTGCTATCTGTAGCCTCGGCTTCTTATCTCAGCGCTGCTCCTCTGGGTCTCAGTGGGCACACGGATGAAGGGACGAGCCGAACGGAGACAATCGTGAGCCCCGGTGGTTGCCAGATCGCTGTCACTCTTGTTATCTCACAAATGCTCAATTAGTTTTAGAGGATGAGATTGTTAAGGGACATCTGACCGGTGTGGGGAGCAGCTGATATCAACGGTGTCCAGCAAAAGATAAGAGGACAGGAAAAATGTTACGCCGTCCAAAAATTGAGCGAATGCCACATTTACATCCAAGCATAACGTTTACGTTTATTGCAGTGTGTCATAAATGGTGATATTCTGTGTTTGCTGAATACAGCATCCTGGATGGTCCAAAATAAAAGGATAATGTGCCAAAAAAGTTGTAGTTCTTTATAAATGCTGTTAATCAATAGGAAATTGTTAGTAAAACAGTGGGTTCGTATCTTAATTGGTTATCCCGCATGGGTGGGCAGTCTCAACGCTATCTACACAAACCAGATTTTATGCTAATAGTCAAATGCGTGTCTTGCAAGGCTAGACAAGTGTGATAGTGGATCACAGGAATATCTGAGATGTACATGCATGACAAACTCATGTTGCAGCCTTTGTAATAGACAATGTGTTAAATAAAATTAATTAATAACATTCACTCGTAAAATGGGGGGTGTCATATAAACAAGGGTCTGGAGGAGACTAAGGGGGGGGTCTGTTTTGGTGCCAGTAAGTAACTGACTAGCAGCCTCTCAGAACAATTAGCAATTAACTAGCAATACCTTAGCAACCACTCAGTCCCCTTAGCGACCACAGGGCAAACCCTGGCGCTCACTTTTGCCTGGCGGTAAGTGAGTTTTGCACAGGCGAACATTCACATTTTCTTTTGTGCAAAGTCAGAGAGCACATTTTTAGTGCAGATGTTATATATCACAGGCAGAAATCATTTCCCACATGTTATACATCACCGACAGAAATCATTTCCCAATCAGGCTCTTGGGCATCACTAATGAAGGTTCAGATTTACTAAAGAAATGAGCGTGTTGATTTGGGATTTATCATAATTACTGGTGATTACAGCAGATGATGAAAACTCATTGAGTCCAGTCACTGGCCATAATACTGATTTAGCAGAAGCTGAGAAATGTCCCATATCTTTTATCAGGGCAGACTGTAAAACATTTATAACTGTCTAGAGTTGTTATTGTATGTGAGGCCAGTAGAAGAAAGATAATGGTGTTTTTCTGAGGTTAATTCAGGCCTGGAAGAGAGAAACAGATGTTATGTTTTATGTCTGCATTTACTCTACGGTGCTCCGAGGGTTCGGTCTTGTTTTAATCCAGTCCACTGGTGATGACCTCATGTTCCTTGAGTTAGATCACTGGTTCTGTTCTGTTCATTGGGAGTCTGACAATCGTTGTGCTTTGTACTGTCAGCCCCCTGTCAGCTGTGTTTAAAGAGAATATTTGACCCAAATATTAAAATTCTGTCATCATTTTCTCATTCTCATGTCATTCTGTAAGCATATATACACAGCAAAAATATTATAAATGAACCTACAACCTGTTCTGCTGTATGTTCCTGCATGTTCTGCTGTATGTATGTATGTTCCTGGTGTTCTGCTCTATGTTCCTGCATGTTCTGCTGTATGTATGTATGTTCCTGGTGTTCTGCTGTATGTATATTCCTGCATGTTCTGCTGTATTTATGTATGTATGTTCCTGGTGTTCTGCTCCATGTTCCTGCATGTTCTGCTGTATGTATGCATGTTCCTGCATGTTCTGCTGTATGTATGTATGTATGTTCCTGCACTGCAACAACATGCAGTGAGTAAATAATGACAGATTTTTGAGGGATTTGTTCCTTTTCAGTGAGTTCGGTTCATGTGTTTAAAATATTCCTTCATTTCTGCTATTTAAAATGTTTAAAAGTTTCTTTGTTTTTTTCTAACCTTGTTCTTGCGTTTGTCTCCACATGCAGTGGGAGGAGGTGAGCATCATGGATGAAAAGAACATTCCCATCAGAACATACCAGGTGTGTAACGTAATGGAAGCCAGTCAGAACAACTGGCTCTGGACTCACTGGATACAGCGCGGCCCAGCCCAGCGCATCTACATCGAAATTAAATTCACCCTGCGTGACTGTAACAGTTTGCCCGGGGTCATTGGCACCTGCAAGGAGACGTTTAACCTGTACTACCTAGAGTCCGATTCGGACAATGAGCGATTCGTGCACGAGAGCCGCTTTTCTAAGATCGACACGGTGGCGGCCGACGAGAGCTTCACGCAGGTGGACATCGGTGATCGGGTCATGAAGCTCAACACTGAGGTTCGAGACGTTGGCGTTCTGAGTCGCGCAGGCTTCTATCTGGCCTTCCAAGATGTTGGCGCCTGCATCGCGCTGGTTTCCGTTCGCGTCTTTTATAAGAAGTGTCCATTGGCTGTGAGGAATCTGGCTCAGTTTCCTGATACGGTGACAGGTTCGGACACATCGTCCCTGGTGGAGGTGCGAGGCTCCTGCGTGGACCATTCAGAAGAGCAGGACGTTCCAAAAATGTACTGCGGGGCAGACGGGGAGTGGCTGGTACCCATCGGGAACTGCTTGTGTTACCCTGGATACGAGGAACGGAGTGAGCAGTGCCAAGGTAAGATGACCATCACATACACACAACATCAGCCAATCAGATGCTGCTCAAATGTTAAGTAATGGTTTCATCAATCCATCTGTCCATCCATTTATCTTTGTTGTCTAACAAGATTTTGTTAGGTTGTGACAAGCCAGGCTGATAAAGTTCTTCTGATTGGTTTAACGTGTTTGTGAGAGAGCTTCTCTCATGAGATAAGAACATGAGAACATAAGATGATGGTTTCAAACTCAACAAAGTTTTTTGTAGCCATGCTGACGAGGTTCTGGACTTTATAATTAACTGAAACTTGGCCGCTGTGTGTGTGTGAGAGAGATGGAGAGAGAGAGAGCGAGAGAGCATAAGATGGAATAAGTTGAGACATGTTATCCAGTATCTAAAAATGGACGAGGGCCGTGAGAGTGATGAATAGATGAATGGTGCAGAAAAAACGTAATTATCCTGGAAAGTGACATTTCTTTCTGCCATAGATCAGACCAAATAAGAGGCTGTGACAATAATAAATACACACGTTACACGGACGTGTTGACAGAGCAGAAAGAACAACTTCAGTTAGGCCTGATGAATTCTCGACATGTGGTGCTATTTGTGGACGTCTGAGGCAAAGTCGCACTGCAAACACTTTGTATGGTTTCCATAGCGACGATGAAGAAAACCGGCGCCACCCTTGACCTCTGACCTTAGAGGTCACGGATCAGAGGTTATTTCTTCACTCAAGTGCAGTTATCATGAGATGTTTAAACTGTCTGTCTGTGTGTGTCTGTGTGTGTGTCTGTCTGTGTGTGTCTGTCTGTGTGTGTGTCTGTCTGTGTGTGTGTCTGTCTGTGTGTGTCTGTCTGTGTGTGTGTGTCTGTCTGTGTGTGTCTGTGTGTGTGTGTCTGTCTGTGTGTGTCTGTGTGTGTGTGTCTGTCTGTGTGTGTCTGTGTGTGTGTGTGTGTGTGTGTGTGTCTGTCTGTGTGTGTCTGTCTGTGTGTGTGTGTCTGTGTGTGTCTGTGTGTGTCTGTGTGTGTCTGTGTGTCTGTGTGTGTCTGTCTGTGTGTGTGTCTGTCTGTGTGTGTGTGTCTGTGTGTGTCTGTGTGTGTCTGTCTGTGTCTGTCTGTGTGTGTCTGTGTGTGTGTGTGTGTGTGAGACTTTAATTTTGGCTTGGCTTTTTGAGGAGAATCGTGTTATAGGAAGATTATACATTGATCCTGTATGAATATTAATCATATTTGAATCCTCATTAATACATTCTGGAAATTGGAAACTATAAATAGCAAGTTTTTCAATAATGCTCCGTTTACAAAATTAAAAGACATCCAATGAAGAAAGCCAAAAACTGACCAGAGAAACCTTACTTGTACCTTTAAGCTTTAATGGGGTTTACTTAGCAACACCCTGGCAACCGCCCAGAACACCCAGCATTGTTCCTGTGAGTTTTATTCAGGCAAGCAACCTCAGACTTTTTTATCAGTTGATATAGTAAAGAATAGTAATGTATTTTACTTGCGTTGCTCCAACACCGCCTGTGAAACGGTCCCACTGTTGATGGACTTCTGACGTTGTGTTGAAAGAGTCTCTGGGTTCTGTGAGAGTTTTGGGTGTTCACCGGGGGGGCTGAGAAAGGGGTCTTGGGCAGGTCAAAGGTCGCAGACTCTTTCATCCATCTCTGACAGTTGGTTGACAGCTGCAGAGGAGAAATTTATTAAGACATCAAAACTCTTGACAGCCGGGGTTCCAGGGGGTTCCATGGAGACGCAGGAGATGTTGATGTCTTCAGGAGAGACAAGAGAGACGCTGGGGTGATTTATGTAGCCTGCCAGAGTAGATGCATGCAGACCGCATACAGTAGACCGCATACAGTTTGAGAAGTGAAAGTATACAGATAAAAATATTATCAGATACCACTAAATTACAAGGAAGATACAATTCTGAAATAATTCTGAAACTGTTCTGTTGTTTTATTCTCTCTAAATAATTTTATACTCTATTTTATGTTGTTTTTTTTTTAAAGATTGATGGTGCGAGTTGGTATGGAGCAAACGTTTATGTTCCTTGTCTCTTTTCACTGATATACCTGAACGTGAAAACACACACACACAGTTTACATGTCTGAAAAGCTTCATACAACCCAATCGAGTTTATCTCACAGCAGGCCAAAGACATTACAGGAAACACAGATAGAAAGTGTGTGTCAGAGTGTGTGTGTGTGTTTCAAACATAATTACTGAGGTGTTGAGAGCTGTTTCTGCTCTGTTCCTGGAGTTCTTTATCTCCGACCGGCTCTCTCAACACCGACTTTCCCCCTAACAGAAGCGAGACAGACAGCGCTGCAGTAACATCCATATAACGTTGCAGCTCACTGACAGACTCTAATATTAACCAGACTTAATGGACTGTCTGGAAGTGGTACAAGAGAGCGACAGGATATGTGTGCCCCCGACTAACCCGAATTTCCCTCTCATTTCGCTTCAGTTCAGCAGTGATTCAGCACTCTTAAAGAGACAGTCCGCCGTCCGTCTGCCCTCATGTCAGCACGTGACATTTATTCAACCGCTGGTTTGTTTCATACAAAAGACTTCTAGGCTGGTGTTGAGAGTTAATAATAAATGCAACACACAATGTTCTGCTCAATTTAAAAAACAAACAATTGAATTTATTTGACTGCTTTAGTCATTTTCTATCTTGTGGTTTGGTGTAAGAATCCATTGAAGTGTTCGAACCATCAGCGTTTGGTTTTGGTTTCTCCTGCTGGAATCTCTGCGTTGTTCTCTCTCTCTCTCTTTCTCTCTCTCTCTTTCTCCTTTTCTTTTAAGATCCAAGATTTAAAAAAGCTTTGATGGCATGATAATTTTTTTCAATCCTTTTTTTTGTTTGTTTTTATCAACTGTTTTATCATATCTTTCTCCTCTCTCTCTCTCTCTCTCTCTCTCTGTTTCTTCTTTCCCTTTTGTCTTTGCATCCATCTTTTATTTTCCACCGCTGAGGTGGAGAAACGACAGAGATATAGACGTGCGGTAAGAGGAGGAGAGGCACAACAAAAGAGACAGAGACAGCCTGAATAATGGAGATGATGGGAGAAAAACAGATTTGTCAGCACACAGGGAAGGTCAGCAACCTCCTCTCATGTGAATGAAGAGGAGCTGATGTGTAGAGGAGAAGGTTTCTCACTGGGCTTTGATGTCATCATTCACTTCACGTGCCTTTAAACATCTCTTTGATGTTATGACAGACTCTTTCTCACTCTCTCTCTCTCTCGCTCAGTTTCCAGCCTCTCTCTGTCGCTCTCCTATAACAATAGACCCTGATTAGGGTGTTTTGAGTTATAATCTTAAGCTTGTCAAACTAGTTGTGTAGGTGGTCTTTTCTCGGATTTGCTCCTCTCGGTGATGAGATGAGGCACTCGGGTACAGAGGAGAACATTAGCCGTSTWWCAAAACCTAGCGAGATGACTTGCTGTCTAACACACTGCCCTACAAATATGATCTCATGAGTGACCGAACTGGATTTTAAAGGGCTAGCATAAGTGCCTGGCTTTTATATGTAACAGACTGCGTTTAGAGCACCAGTCTGACACTTTAAAGACGGCTTCATGAGATTGCAGAGGTAGGCAGCTCACTAGGGTTTAGAACAGAGCCAGTTAAACTTTCACATTAACATTTATTTATTTGGACACATTAACATGAATTTTCATTGTTTTCATGTAAAGTTAATTGTACATGTTAATGCTAATGCCAACACACACACATAATTTAATAATATTTTTGTGAACCGAGTCATAAAGATTGAGGAAAAGTTAAAGGTCAATATAAGAGAGCTTGTGTTGTTATTGCTGCTGTGTATGTCTAATCAGAAATGAGTTTGTGAGTCTGTTTGTAGGTTATTGTATGCGTTTGTTTTCCCAACAAATCATTTAAAACCACCCCAATTCCCCACTGTTCCTCCAGTTTCCATAAACAAACACACACACACACACACACACAAACACAATGGTAGGTGTTGTAGCACCAGACATTTTGACGTCCAAGTATTTCCAGCAGTTTAGATAAACAAACTAAAAATACGCACACATACAGGTGCGTTTCATTATATTGGTAAGGACATCTCATAGACGTCCATTGTTTTATATACAAAGCTAATGACATTTTGTTTGTTTGTGTGTGTGTGTGTGTGCGCATGTGAAAATAGTTTGGGAACAATTCATCTAAACTTTCAAGCCTACATCTTTTTGTGTTTAATGTGAATGTATGTTGTTTGATTGTGTGTGGTACATGCTGTGATATTTGTTCTTGTAGAAAAGTTGCAGAAAAGTTACAGCTTAAGTAGAACCGTGTGTGTGTGTGTGTGTGTGTGTGTGTGTGTGCACGCGCACGCATTACTACTGAACTGAACTAATCTTTGTGTGCTAGTGTGGAACTTATTTGCATATCCTTCACTGCCAAAACTTCCTGTATTAGAAAATAGTACCAGAACTCCTCACATTTAACAATACTTGCAGATCCTGCCAGCCACACACTCTCTCTCTCTCTGTCTCGCGCTCTCCCTGTCTCCCTCTCGCTCTCTCTTTCTAATCTTTCTATTCTTTTCCAGGTAGTTCCTATCAAAATCTTGTGGCTTTATTAATTGCTTATGGATTTAAAGTTCCCCGAAGCCCTACAGGGTGTAGAGATGCTATTGCTGATAAATTCATGGTACATTTTGGGAAGTTCCTCTCATTGAACGGAGGAAGTTGGTGTACGTGTTCAGTAGGAGAGCAAGAAGTTTCATTCCACCAGGTCAGCTATAATAAAGATATTCTGACAGAATATTATCAACAACAACAACACTGTAATCTTTATACAGTATATTCATAAATAATGCAGTGAAGATAATGTTGTTGTTGTTGTGTTTTGTTGAAGAGAGGTCAAGTTAAGGTTAAATTAAGGGATCGTTTAGTCAAGAGTCAAAATTTTGTAATAGCTTCACATCTTAATGTTCTTCTGTGGAACACTAAAGGAGATGTTTAGCAGAATGTCATGGGTACCATGAAAGCTTAGGCCCAAACCTTATTTCCTCCAGTTAGGTAACCGGTTAGTAAAACTAACCCACCAGTATCCTGTACTGGACCCCAGCAAAGCAAACACACCGAATGCTGGTCTGTTCTGCAGGACGTTTAATGCGGACCGGAGGTGAATGAGGTGTTTCAGAATATTATTACTAGCTCTTGTAAGATCTGCTTAAACACACGGAGATGGATGACTTCCTCTGGGTAATGACAATAGGGTTTGTTACAGTGAAGCTGTACTCGTATGAGTCTGTGAGTGGTGGAGGCCTTAGGGTGAGGTCAAGGTCAACATGTGGAGTGAGAGAGTCATCAATCAATGTGATCTGACCGTCCTCCACATGTTTGTCATTAATCACAGTGATGGACCTGCTGTCTCTCTGTGTGTGTGTGTGTGTGTGTGTGTGTGTGTGTGTGTGTGTGTGTGTGTGTGTGTGTGTGTGTGTGTGTGTGTGTGTGAGGGTCAGAGGTAATAGTTAATTAGTGACTAAACCATGTAGAACAACAGACGCCAGATCACGAGACAAGAAGCCAATTGATGTTTCTTTTAAGTGTGTGTGTGTGTGTGTGTGTGTGTGTGTGTGTGTGTATAAGGACTGCTTCCATGCCCCGAGGAGGAGAAACTGATCTCCGTGTTTTTGTCTAAAAAAATCTCAGAGCTCTGCAGTCTGTCATTAACACAAATGCACACACACAATTGTTTAGCTATCTAAACAGGGACTTCCCATTGACCTCAAAACATTCGAATTGACCCCAGAACATTTAAAATTTCAAAACATTTGAATTGTTTTTAAGACAAGTTTAAGACAAGAGTTTAATTTGCAGAACTGCAGCTGTCAAGCTCTAAAAGAGACAAACGTTTGTGAGTACAGTAGTGTCTATTTTAATAAAAGTACAAGATGAGTTTAATACCAAAGGAGCCTTTGGTTTGCTTGTGTGTGTTTGTGCCGGTCTGACATATTATGGGGTGAAAATATCCTGAGCTCATAGGAAAGCCTGACTTTTATTCTTTTGTCAGAATACATCATTTGTCCCTGTACTGTAATTCAAACGGTTTTATAAAAGCATTAAATGATGTTTTATATAACTGTGAAAATGAGGGTTAGGGTTGAAGGACAGAAAATGTCTTTAGCTCTGTTAAATGCATTAAGTCAATGGAAAGTCATAGTAATGATGTGTGTGTGTGTGTGTGTGTGTGTGTGTGTGTGTGTGTAAACCATGTATTGGAGAAAAATTTGTACCCAGAAGTGAGAAACAATCTCCCTTTGGGGACATTCTCTTTTGTAAGAACATAAAAATAAATATAGCAAAAACTTTATTGCAAAAGATGCAGAAAGATTTTGGTTGGTTTTAGGTTATAGTGTTTGAAGTTAGAGTTTAAATAAGTAAAAGTGTGTGTGTGTGTGTGTCTGTCTGTCTGTCTGTCTGTGTCTGTCTGTCTCTCTGTCTGTGTCTGTCTGTCTCTCTGTCTGTGTGCGTGTGTCTGTGTGTGTGCCTGTGTGTGTGTGCCTGTGCGTGTGTGTCTGTGTGCGTCTGTGTGTGTGTGAGGGGATGTTGAGGAGTGACCAGTCGTCAGGCCACCCACTGATGAAGTCCATCATCACCGTTCGTGGTCCTTCTTTCACCGTCTCACTAATGGGAAGCTGTTACACTGAAGTCTCCCTCCCGGGTCACAAGTTTGACAGATGGATGCAGATCTTGAGAGAATGTGGAATGTGATTTGGGAACCATAAGAGACCTTTTTGTCTCCTTATCTGAGAGGGTTGTGTCACATTGTGTGTCTGGAAGTCTGTCCTGGCATTTTGCTTCCTATAAAAGGGATCGGATTAAGTCCAACAGGAAAAAAAGAGAGGATTTATCTCTCTCTCTCTCTCTCTCTCTCTCTCTCTTTCTATCTCTCTCTATCACTCTCCTTTGATTTCGCACCTCTGGATCAATCCTAAATGCAGAGATTAAGTTTAGACTCTGTCTGATAATCCTCTTGAAGGTCTGTCCCCTCCGCTCTGTTATTATTAGTCTATCTAAGACCCAAACCTACAATATCTAACATACAAGTCTGTGGTTATTTATGTGGTTTGTATTTCTTATGGTTTTGTATTTATAAATCTTCAAACCTTTGAACCTCTGATCCTTTTCTGGCCAATTCAGTGATTATACAAACTGGTGCTCATTTGTTTTCGTGTTAGATGGTTTTTGTGCAAGCTGTGTGTTTAAAACAAGTAAGAAACGGGTTGGTGGACACTAGATTCTTTGACAACAAAGTGTTCTTCGATTTATAATTTCAAATCACATTTTACCCAAATATGTCAGATGGATATAGAGATAAGAATGAAAGAGTTTTGCATCTTACCCATTGCATACTGGGAAAATACCCACAATTCCACATTCATTATCTAATTCTCACTCTCTTTCACTCCCCAAATTTCACTCCCTCCATCATAAATCGTTTTTTGTATGTGGAAACTAGCTTAGCTTCTTTTTCCATCTCAGTCTAGTTTCCAATCAATCCCTAACTGAATTGTGGAGTAATGCAGTAGTTTGATTCATACACCTGTCGAACCCAAACAGACTCAAGCATCACTTTTAACGAAATGCATGTCTTTTCTTTCTCCTAGTGTGTAAGGTGGGTTTCTACAGATCTCTGTCTTCAGACGACAGCTGTCGCAGATGTCCGCTGAACAGCTACTCCACCAGGGAAGGAGCCACTTCCTGTGATTGTGACAAAGGATATTACAGATCAGAGACAGATCCAGCGTCCATGCCCTGCACACGTGAGGAAAACACACACACACGCTTACCCGTCTATCCAAATTAGGAGATTCTGTAGACTTCTGTTGTTTCATTGACAGCTAGTTATGAACACTATAACCTAGCCTAACAGATAACTTACCTAGTATATGGTTATAAATAAACACACTCTCTCTCTCTCTCTCTCTCTCTCTCTCTCTCTCCCTCTCACACACACACTGTTCACTGACAGGAGGTGTGACTAACTCATCAAACTGTTAAGAACATCAGAAATTGTTATTGATGAAATGTCAAGTCAATTTTAGAAGATTTTAGAGAACAGTTTTGCATCATAATTTTCATAATTATGCACATTTCCCATACACACAAACACACACACACATATGTATATAACACATGCAGTATGATACATTGTTTTAAATTCTGCTGCAGTAAAGTAATAATACAGCATTTCTCAGCAGTTTTGCTGGTGTGGCTGTAGATCTGAGATCTCTCTTGTCTGATGATGAACTGATGATGTCTGAGTATTAATGATTCGTGATAAATGAGGGTCATGAAGAATTTAGTGCAGAGACAGAGACATGAGATCACTGTGTCGGGTTATGCTGTCAGATGACATGACTGCTTATTGAAACGTACTAAATTAAAATGGAATTCATGAATGAGGTAAACAGCATTAGTTTGGATATTAGACAGAGATATGTAGAGCAGTTTTATCCCCACACTGTGCGTATGCAGAGGATTGCAGTGAGAGACAGCTGTGTGTGTGTGTGTGTGTCTTAAAATCTGTCTTAATTGTTTGTGTAATAAAATAATTTTGTACACATTATACCGGCTCTCTTGACGTCAGATGTAACAGCGAGAACACACACACATTATCTGATCTATAAAGCTGTGCTAATGATTAGATATACTGAAGTAAGAGCTGCTCTCATAGTAACTGTAGTAGTTTGTTCAGCATGTGCATGTGATTATTTTTGTTTACATCTGTTTATACAGCAGATGTTCCTCACATCAGATAAATGAATATAAATGAGACTGTATCAGTCCCACTCTACCAGCTGTCTGTCTGTCTGTCTGTATCACTCCACCAGCTGTCTGTCTGTCTACCTGTCTGTCTCTTTCCCCTTACTACTACTAATACTAATGAGCTGCGTCTGCTGTTTGCCTTTTCATTATCTGTCATTTTCTCTCTCTTTCTCTCTGTCTCTCTCTCCTTGTGTCTGTCTCCCTCTGTCTTTATCTCTCTTTCTTTCTATTTTGTTTTTAGTAAAGTGGAGGCTTTGATCACATTTGTCAGGTTTTGTCGACTTTTGGGTACAAATGTCCTCAGTATATGGTTAAGTAAACACACACACACACACACACACACACACACACACACTAGTAAGAACAAACAGTTGGTGTTCACTGAGAGGAGGTGTGAATCTAACTTGTCAAACTGTTAAGAACTTCTCTCTCTTTCTTTCTGTTTCTGTCTCATCCCTATTTTTATTGTTCAGTGTTGAATAGTTACGTAATGTACAAAATGGTTGCAGAAACTTACATCTAGCAACAACATCTGTCATGAAAATGTATGTAAACTGGTTGACCAGTGTAAGTTCTGTAATGCCCAGTTCTAGGGGGCAGGGTGAGTTATGGCCTATATAATATATTTTATGATTTAAATACATGACACTGAAATTTAAAGACGCTGCCAAAGTATTATTTGTGTGTTTGTGTACCTCAGGTCCTCCATCTGCTCCACACAACCTCATATCTAACGTGAATGAGACGTCCGTGTTGTTAGAATGGAGCCCTCCGATGTCCGACGGAGGCCGGCAGGATCTCACATACAATGTGGTGTGTAAGCAGTGCGAGCGAGACGTGCAGAGATGCATGCCATGCGGGGACGATGTGCGCTACTCTCCACAGAGACTGAGTCTGCGCTCCACCCGTGTGTCTGTTCACCAGCTGCAGGCTCACACCAACTACACCTTTCAGATCTGGGCTGTCAACGGGGTGTCCAAACACGACCCCAGCCCGGAACAAGCCGTGTCTGTCATGCTCACCACCAACCAGGCTGGTGAGTAGTGTGTGTGTGTGTGTGTGAGAGTTGTGTGTGGTGTTTGGGTGTGTGTTGTGCGAGTTGTGTGTGTGTGTGGCCTATTTTTGTAGATTGACCCATTGTAGATCCATATAAGTTCATTACACCCAGTGGAGAAAGCCCATAAGTTTGTGTGTGTGTGTGGGTTGTTTATGTAAACGCACTCAAATTTAATCAATATTTGGTGTTGCGTATTAAAGCTAGCATTGTGTTGCTTGTAGTTGTGTTATGAGTATTGAGGTTGTTCAAATACATTGAAATGCAGGGCAATAAAATGCAAGTGCCGTGCAAAAAAAGCAATGCATTTTTTCAGTTCAACATGCTTTTTGCTTTCGTATGCAACCTTTGCTAAACTTTGGTTTGTAACAGTTTGATCCACAAATAAAGAAAGAGACTTTAAATTGTGGATTGTTTAGGAGATTTTGCTTTTGTAAGTGATCCAGTTTATTTTAGCCTTGTGGGTGATGGAGTTGGTTAAAAACAAACATAGATTTACATCGCCAGAGGGACTGAACTGCATTTAGAGCCCAGAAAATCAGAGAGACTTATGGGTAATCTGTTTGGACTTTAGCAAAGGAACCACTCAGAACAACACAATCAATGCACAACAATTACTCAAAACACCTTGGCAACTACATAGCAACACCTTGGCAACCATCCATAACAATCCAGTATGATGGCAGAAAGTTCTGCATGGTGGGCTTCACTTCATGGTTTCAGTGAATGTGTCTGTGTGTGTGTAATGGACTGTTTTTTTCACCTTATCCCCAGGTGAAAAGTTTTCGCAAGGTTTAACTTCTCTCATCTCATCACCCACAGAGAACTTCTGTATGGTCTTTCTGCTGCATTAAACACACACACATCACACACACTGTTTGGGATTTATGGCTGCGTGTGTAATTGTGGATGTGATATGCCTTCTGTGCTCTTGATGGTGTGTTGGGTTTCAGTCACAATGGAGCATTTGCCGGAATGTTCCGGAATAATTCCGGAACTTTCTGTGACAACCCCAGTCTGTAAATCACCCCGAGGCGGGAGTTTAGGGTGGAGGGTCTTGACATATGTTGACATGCCTTTGACTATAGAACAGAGGTCAGGCATACGTGCTTAAAATACATCATTTTAAGGGTTTTAAAAGTTAATTTGAAAATAAACTTGTTTAAAATGAAGGATTTTAAGTTTCCGAACGACATAAACTGTCATAAAAGCGTGTCCTTACTTCACATTACAAGCCATTTCATAGATCTGTCAGAAGAAATAAAAAGCTGTGGTTTAGTGTATAATTTTACATCTGTCTTAAGTAGGTGATTATTGGCCAGAATTAACTGCAATGTAGACCAGACTTTATACAAATATTCAATAAAAGCCTGTCTGTGTGAGACTATTTAACTTCTTAATGTGTTTTAATGGATCTTGAGTAGATAATGGCAGGTTATTGTTGAACTATTCCTTTATTTAACGTCACGCTTCATTGATTTGAGTACAAACGTTTGCTACTCAGAAAGTCCTTTTTTGTTAAAGGCACTGAATGAGATTAGGATATTTTATCTTGGCCTGATTCACACAGTACAGAAACGGATCACACAGTGCACACAGATTGATCCTAATCCACAGGTATGGAGCAAATACACACGCGAACAAAACCAGATATCCCAGCATGCACCACTGGCTTTGATAAATGATCCTAGCAGAGTGAGGCGTCCAAAACTGTTTTGCTTTGAGTCCTCATGCTTGCGATAAACGAACGAAGATTCTCATCTTTCCTTGTTGCGTTATCTCAGTTACACACATACATACACACACACCTCCATTACGGCCCCATATCTGTCACAGTAGAGGGCATGATGGATGTGTGTTAGAGACGAGTGTATGCGTTGGAGGAAAGGGGCGCTGACCCCTGTGTTTTTGGCTAGAGGGGGTCGTCTCAGAAGCCCCCCGTGGGACTTCCCTAAATCACGTTTAGTCTGTCGGGTCAGACAGAGGAAGATGGATCTGTGGGTGGGAGATGATGCTGCTGAACGGCTGCTGCTGCATCTGGCAAAGGATCGAATTGTTCAATGGAGACATAATACTTGAAGTATTCACACACACACACACACACACACACACACACACACACAGATTGTAGATAAGGCAGTGTGAAGTCTGTCACATCTTCTGCACTGACTGTGGAGGCAAATTTGCTTAATGGATTTAAATGTTGTACAATTTGTTAAATACAACTGAGTACAGCGTTACCATTTATTGGTAACTAAAATAAATGGAGATTTAGATCAATAGAAGGAAATATCAAAGAAAAATAATGTGAACAATGATGACAAACCTAGTTGCATTGACTGTGGTGTTGTGGGTGGTTGCCAAGGTGTTGCTATGCAGCTGCTGAGATGTTCTGAGTGGTTTTGAGAGCCTTGCTAGCGTGTTTAGGAAGTTGCTTACTGGCTCAAATCATAAGTGCCAAGTCTCTTTGATATTTTGGTCTCTAGATGTAAAATTGGGCCTCCCTTCATTGTAAGTAATTCTTGTTTTGTATTTTGCTTGTTGAAACTATGAGTGAAAGTGAGGGTGAAGTTTTTTCCTCAGCAAATTTATTTAACAAACACAAAAAGGAGGTCAGGGATGGATCTTCAGTGACAACATTTAAATTCTACAGCAATATGTTTGGTTTCTGTTTTGTAAGGATGAACAGATGTGTAAAGATATCTTATCCAGCCTTTCATTCCTTCTCCACAACCCTCAGATGTGCATGCAAATTTCCTCTGGTTTCACTTTTGCTGTTCTTTACATCTTTTTGTCCCGTTTTGTTTTGTTGTGTCTTTAGAGAAGCTGAGAAGACGATGCATGTCTCTGTTGTGCCGATTCCTTGTGTTTGACTTTCTCACCCTCGACAAAAACAGCTTGAGGGGAGAAAATCAAACAGACAATAGCTCTCTTAACTCCAAATCCACCCTTAAGAAAAAACCAAGAACATTTGGATGAAAAAGATTTTGTCCTCTGTGTCCCTTGATTTTGTCTTTTCTCTTTCTACGTGTTTGTGATGTGATAAAAGAGCAACAGTGAGAAAGACAAGAATCCTGACAAAAGTCAAATGAATATTAACTCTCTCTCTCTCTCTCTCGCTCACTCGCTTGATCTCTCTCTCTCCCCAGCTCCCTCCACAGTCATGTCTGTGGAGTGTAAGGACATCACGCGTCACACACTCTCTCTGTTCTGGACGGAACCAGAGAAACCCAATGGGGTCATACTGGAGTATGAGGTCAAATACTATGAAAAGGTGCATTATGGGAAGTTTTTTGTCTTTTATGTATCATACTTACAGTTTACAGTCTACTCATTATAACCAGCTATTGTTTGAATGCTAGCATGTGAACGTTAGTAATGTATATACAGCCCAGCGGTTCCCTGCAGACAGTCGCTTTCACTGCATAAACAGGAAGTGATGTTTTATAGGAGTTTAAATAGCTCGCTAACATCCTTCAGGCTCCCCTTTGACCTCTTATCTTCCTCTGCTCTTCCGCTCTGTCTCTCTCTCTCTGTCTATATTTGTACCTCTCAGGATCAGAACGAGAGGAGTTATCGCATCGTCAAGACGACGTCTCGTAACGCTGATATTAAAGACCTGACCCCGCTGACCTCGTATATGTTTCACGTGCGCGCTCGCACCGCAGCGGGATACGGGAACTTCAGCGCACCCTTTGAGTTCACCACCAACACTGGTGTGTGTTGCTGTGTGTTTGTGTGTGTAATTGTGTGTTTATGTTTGTATGTTTTTTATGTTTGTGTGTGTGTGTGTGTCTGACTGGGAATAATCTGGAATTAAGTTCCATCACTTTCACACTTATAAATAATCTGATGTATTTAAATAAATTACTTGGGAAATGTGAACATTTCTAAATTGCTTTTTAATCAAAAACATACAGCAACTGACCTGTGAAATATTAAAGCCCATTCACACCATGAACTATAATTAATGATGAAAGTAAAAAAAAATCATTCTTATTTAACACGGATACAATTCCAGGATCGTCTCTTTTGACTCTTTTGTTTTCCAATTGATGGACAATAAAACATTGACAGCCAATCAAAATCCATCTAAATCTCTCCTACTTTTACTGCAGCCAATAAGCTTGGAATATAAAAACTGTTTATTGTCTGTTGGTATTGTAGTAAACAGGCCTTGAAAGAATGGAATAACTGGAATAATTTTTTTGCTGTCTCCCAGTTGCAGCTCGTGTTGTTGGGGTCATGAGCTCAGCTGTGTTGCTCCTCTTGGTGGCCAGCTGTGTTATTGTTGTTCTCCTTATCTTCATCGTTGTCTTCATCATCATTAAAAGGTAAAGATGGTAAAGAAGTATTTTGGGTTTTTATTAGGATAATGAACAAATTATGGAATAAATATTAAAAAGTGTTAAAATTTTATTCTCAGGAGAAGCAAATACAGCAAAACCAAACAGGGTGACGAGAAACACCTGCAGCCAGGTAATCAAACATCTCACAAGTTCTTCATCAAAACCACCAGCTGAAGGTCTCCTCTCAAATGTTCTGCTGTTGTGCCGTTAGGGGTGAGGATATATGTGGACCCCTACACTTACGAGGACCCCAATCAGGCCATCAGGGAGTTCGCTAAAGAGCTCAACACTTCCTGTATCAAGATCGAGAAGGTGATCGGAATCGGTACGTTTTCAACTCTAAGGTTCCTTCAGGAGGAAGTGTGCATCCAACTTCCTGTGAACATTTGTTGATGAACGTGTACCTGTGTCTACAGGTGAGTTTGGTGAGGTGTGCAGCGGTCGCCTGAAGCTTCCTGGGAAACGAGAGATCTGTGTGGCCATCAAAACGCTGAAGGCGGGGTTTACCGAGCAGCAGAGGCTGGACTTCCTGAGTGAGGCCAGCGTGATTGGCCAGTTTGATCATCCCAACATCATTCATCTGGAGGGTGTGGTCACCAAATGTAAGTACAATAAATAAGCTTAACAATTAAATTAACTTCTTCAATCACTTATTATGAAATGCTGTTTATGTTCTTTGCACAATACTGCATGCAAAGGATTGTGGGATGTCAAAGACAGTGAAGGGTACATCTATGCTGCTTCAAAAACTGAGCAGGTGGAGGTGTCTCAGTAGACGCAAACCGTTTCTTCAGATGCTCTCTGATGCCTTCAAAGGCAGTATTTACATATGTTCTACAGGTTACAGACATACAGTACTGCATGTCAGACTTCAGACAACACAAAGTTATGAAAGTTATGTTAATGTTAAGTTAGAAGTCTGAGGCATTGAGTATTTAATAAATAAACTTTGAGGTAAACAAAGCATAAAGACCCAAGCCGGTGACATAGCATTTGATTTTCCCTTTGATATGCTAATGTTAGTAAGGTAGTCGGTGCTTCTTTGTGTGTTTGTTTGCTTAATGTGACTTGACACAGACTCTAAACCTGCTCTGTGACACACACACACTTACGGTCTCCAGATGGAGTGGGCCGTACTGGAAGGCTAACGTGAGATAAAAATCACCACAGACTCGGGGTCATTAATCACATAGTCAGACCTTAATGTGTTTGAGGGGGTTCAAGTGTCACCTTGTGTGGCTGTTGGTCAGACATATAATGCCACTGCTGTGTGTGTGTGTGAGGGGGCAGTTCTAAAATTCACAGCTGCACAGTTGGTTTATATATATATATATGTGTATATATATGTATATATATATGTTGTTGATTCATAGTTCCTGAATAAATTAGGAGTGTGAGAATTAGATGTATCTAACGGGTAGAAATCATTCGGTCCTGTCATTGTTTAATTTAATTTTACCTCATAAATGTCCCCATGAAACTATAAAGCTGTCTTAATTCTCCTGCATTGTGTTGCAGAGCTAATAGAGTTCAATGCCTCATTTGCATAATGTAAATGAGAAAGAATTGAATCTAAATATGTAAATGAGGCAGCGTGGGATAGCAGGGGCTTTCAGTGTCTCTCATCACAGATTCAACCGTTTTTCTTTGTGATGTTGCTCATATTACTAAAATGGTTCTTATATCAAAAGCAAAATTGCCTCATTTTCTGATTAGTTTATTAAACAATGTTAAATACTTTCCAAATTGTGAAGACTGCATGTTTGTCGCATGATATGACAGCCTTGCCCCGCAGAGTTCATTGTCAAACATACACATGCATGACAACACCCACATGCAAAACTAGCCGCAGTGGGTAAACACTAGTATTAGCATTCTAATGGAATGGGCGGAAAGGGGTGGAGTTGGGATATGCAGACTGTGAGGAGGAGGGGTCAGGGGTCACCTGCTCTTCAGGCCCCTCGTAGGAGCTGTCAGTCAAACTCGACTCAAGGTCATCAGAAAGGCCAGACCAACAAAGATGGCCGACAATGTGTCTGGTTGAGCTTTATGAACCACACTTCCTCTATAGGATGGAATCAGGGACTAACTGTCAATCAAACTGTGTGTGTGTGTGTGTGAGGGTTTGTGATGTTGGTTTTATTTTGGAATAACAGAAATTCATGGTGTTGTGTCTGATTTTCCCATCTGGTTGGTTTAAGCTCAGTAACCTTGAGACATGTTTTATTTGCTAGGTGCGTCTATGGCATGCAAATACTGTCTGTGAGAACTTTTAAGTGCTTGTTACATGAGTGAGTTGTAATTTTTCTCATAGGAAAATCAATTTAACTAAATTTTATGAACCCTCTTTCTTTCTGATTGCAGGCAAACCTGTTATGATCATTACTGAATATATGGAAAACGGCTCTCTGGATATGTTCCTCAGAGTGAGTGTTTGTGTGTCTGTACATTCTGTTTTAAATCCATTTTAGATTCTGTGTAACACATTTCAACCTTATATTTAACACTGTGGCTTAACCAGGCTAATAAATCTAACATCAAACCACGTGCATATTAGAGGCAGTTGTTTAAACGTGTTGCAACGATTAAAGGAGGTTTGTAATACATGGAGGAAGATATCCAACAGCTTTCCAGGTTCTTGCATTGTCTTCCACAAACAATCAAGATCGGAGCCTTTGATTGGTGGGTTTGATGTTTGTTGTTCTTTCAGAAGAACGACGGCCGCTTCACGGTCATTCAGCTGGTGGGGGTGCTGAGAGGTGTTGCGTCTGGTATGAAATATCTGTCGGACATGAGCTATGTTCACCGGGACTTGGCGGCAAGGAACATTCTGGTGAACAGCAACCTAGTTTGCAAAGTGTCCGACTTTGGGATGTCCAGAGTGTTAGAAGATGAGCCAGAAGGGGCTTACACTACCCGGGTGAGACCGCGTGTGTGTTTACATTTATTTACATACATTGATGCATTGCAGCTGTGTTGATGTTCAGTACAACAACACTCTTGTGAGGGCGAAGTTGTTTTAGTACAGTTCTATAAACACAGTCACCACAAAACACATTCATGATCAAAATTTTGGAGTACAGTTTGTATAAATGAAAGAAAAAGTGTATCTGGAGCAATTAAAATTTAATGGCACAAATGCTTGATTTATTTTAAGGGAACAGCATCATTTAAAACTGTGAATGTTCCCTTTTATTTGTTTAGAATACAGAAAACGAACAGGAGGCTGTAATTATGTTTATAGTTTTGCCAGTAACGTCATGAATCTGTCAACCTCAGGGAGGAAAGATTCCGATTCGCTGGACGGCTCCAGAAGCCATCACCTACAGGAAGTTCACCTCCGCCAGTGACGTGTGGAGCTACGGCGTGGTCATGTGGGAAGTGATGTCGTACGGTGAACGACCATATTGGGACATGAGCAATCAGGATGTAAGTGCCACATCACCACCAATCAGATTCCAGTAATTAATTAGGTTAGATCGTCACGCCTTCGGTTCTTTTGTTCCCGCGATGCGGGTTTTAAAAATGCCAGCAATGCGATAAAATATCACTTCATTGTTACGTAACATCACACGGCGAGCCAAATTATACAAACGAACTGAATGTGATTGTTGAGCGAGATCAGAACTCATTTCCTCTCCTCTGTTTCCTAGGTGATAAAGGCGATAGAGGAAGGCTATCGTTTGCCGCCGCCCATGGAGTGTCCGCTGGCGTTACATCAGCTCATGCTGGAGTGCTGGATGAGAGAACGTTCAGATCGGCCCAAATTCAGCCAGATAGTCAACATGCTGGACAAGCTCATACGCAACCCAGCCTCACTCAAGAGGATAGCAGGAGACACCAGCCGGTACACACACACACATACATATACACTCTTAACAAACACATGAAGAGTGTGTGTACACACATTTATGTGTGTATGTTATATAAGGGGAACTCCCTAAGAAACCTTTTCAGTAAACTATTCCTGTATTTACGCACAACCCCCTGTTGGTTAAAACCCAAATTATTTTGTTCTGTGGTTCACAGTTGGAGGGTTAGACAGACTGTTCCACACAGTCATTATTTACTTTCATTGTGGGAAAAGACACAATAGGACTGAATGGTGACTGGGGTTTCAAACATGCTTTGTTTTTTTTATCTGTGCATGTACAGATGTTTATGCAATTATTGAAGTTCATTTTCCTTAAAGATGATATAAATTATACAATTTGATGTTTTGTCTGGTAGGCCCCACCCCTCTATGATGCACCACGCCCCCTCCGGAGTCTCCGCCCCTTCTTTGGGTTCTGTTGAAGAATGGCTGAAACTCATTGGACTGGAGCAATACAGAGAAAACTTCAGCGCAGCAGGACACAGTGGTTTGGAGAGCGTTATTCAAATGAACCAGGAGTGAGTATGAAAACCTAGTAACTCATAACTAATCATAACTAGTACAAACTAGTAAGTAACTCTCCGCTGTTGTTAGGGATTTGGTCAGTATGGGAATATCTTGCGCTGGACATCAGAGGAAAATCTTAAACAGTGTCCAGGATTTATTGTCCGGATTGCATCATATACAGGATAAGAAGGTTCCTGTGTGATCCAGGATGACCTGTGACACAAAACATCATGTTGGTGAAGATGAACTAGAAGAGAGACAGAATATTTCACTTCTGCACTTTAATGAAATATGAAGATCAGAACGAAGGAACTGACCTTCTCCTGCACCTCTGACTTCTTCTGAGGACGTTTCTTTTCTGGTTCTTCTCGTGATGTTTGAGGATTTAACCAGGCTGACAATTACAATGGAGATGTTTGAAGATGTTTCTGAAGATATTGTTCTGAAGGCACCGAGGTAGAAGAATTGGTCCACAGTATGAAAGGTCTTCAGGTTCTGACCAGGATGGGCCTCCTCAACAGCAGCAGGGGAGGACCGTTTCCTGTGGACCAGGTCTGAACATAACATCCAAATGGATCTTTGGACCTCAGGACATTCAGAGCCTTTTAAAACCAAACGAATAGACCTTGCGGACTGCGTTTGTTTTATGAAGACCAGATGAAGCAGTTTTATAGAAGTATTGCTGAATGGAAAATTGTATTGCTTTATTTGTTTTAAAAAAAGGGGTATGAGTACACAAATCTAGAAAAGACGTCTTCAGTTACTCCAGTTTTTGCATTTATAAGGTAGCAAGAGAAAAATGTCTTAATCCAACGCCTGCCTGGATTAATCGTATAGCATTTCAGTCGCAAATTTGTCTCTTAAAAACTTGTTTCAGAAGTACACTGTACAGAATTTAGAATTTTGTATGTATATAGAACGTTTTGTAATCATGTCCTTATGATGTACATAATACCTCTATTATTTCCATGTACAGTGTTTTATTTTCATGTTTTTCTTTCTTTACATGCACAGAAGACATTAATAGCACGTAGCTTTCACAGTGAGTGTATAATTCATTTTGACAGTAACACAAATCCGCAGCACGTTTAATAACATTTGAACCTCTCTGCTTTTTCTCTTTAGGTGCACCTAACTTATGAACTTTATTTATGATCTTTTGTATCTAGTTCATAAAATAAATGGAAAAGATTACAGTGTAGTTTTGTTTGTGTTGCCGTCCCTGAGGTAGGTTTTAAAAAAATGTAAGGGGATGTTGACAGAATTCACATTAAGGTTGCCACAGTTATAAATCACTGAAGAGGAATTTATTAACTTCTGCATGTCATATTTCAAAAACAAAAAAAACTTTAAAAGATGTAGTTTCTGAAATATTTAAGCAATTGCTGAAGGTTGTTTTGGGGACTGTTCTGCTACATCAAAAACTGCTAAATCACTGATGGTTTCTGTGACCATCAATATTCAAAATTTGCTGACTGATAGAAAATAAAACAGTAACGGATACACAAAATGTTTTTTAATACAGTATAATTGTATATACAGTTTAAGCAGCAAAAAACATGTAGCAAACAGTGGTGCTGGTCAACAGCTTTACAAAGTTACTTTAAATATTGTTTCCTCTGTCATATGAGGACTTTGTTCTGGATTGTGAAGGGAACGTTTAAGCCAGACTCCTGCAGATCGTTCTCCCGCAGGTTAATCTCGCTCAGGTGAGAGGGGTTTGATTTCAGAGCTTCAGTCAGAGCGGCGACGCCATCCTTTGTAAGACGGCAGTTGGACAACCTGAAGACAAGACCATGTATTTGCAAGCATTAGACGGTGGGCTGCTTCTTAAAACGATCCATGAGATCTTTGGTAACACCAAAAACCTTTGGTTAATCTGAAACTTTTACCTCAGTTTTTCAAGTTTACAGTTATAATTCGCCAGTCCAACAGAAAGCAGCTTCACTCCTGAATCTTCTAGTTTATTTCTATACAGCTCCAGTTCTGTCAGATGTGAGCGGTTCGATCTCAAAACCGAAGCCAGAGGAGAACAACCTTCAGCTGTGATTCCACAATTATTCAGCCTGAGGGAAAAATGTACATGTGTTAACACTGCATTGAATGCCTCATTCCTGTGTACTATTACCAAAGTATGTAATATCAACTGAACTCACTTCAGTATTTGTAGCGCACACTCCGTGTTCTCCAGAACATCGCAGAGATGTTTCGCTCCAGAGTCTCCTACATGATTCCAGCTGAGGTCAAGTTCTCTCAGATGTGAGGGGTTTAAACTCAGAGCTGAGCTGAGGAGAACGCAGCCGCCTTCTGTTATTCCGCAATTCTTCAGGCTACAGCCAAGAGACAAAATACATCCTCGTTTGCAATCTCAAGCTAACAGCAGGAGTCCATTTTGTACATTTCTTGTGGGATAAAGACTAAGGCTGGGATTTACATCATTTAAAATCTGACAGGCCTGATTTAGGAACAGAACTTACTTCAGAGATTCCAGGGCACACTCTTGGTCCTGCAGTCCAGCAGAAGGATGTTTTGAACGAATCTTTTCAAATTTATTGTTATCTAGATGCCAATTACCTTCCTGAAGCACAATCTTTTTCCTGAGGTGAAAATAATTTCATTAAAATAACATCATTTGGTAAACATATAATTTTGAAGAAAATATGGTTTCAGATTTTAGCTTCTGCGGTCTGTCCCGTGACCTTTTTTCGCCAACACAAAGCATCTCCACTCCTGAGTCCTGTAGTTTGTTGTGACTGAGGTCCAGCTGTCTCACACAGGATGATGATGTTAAAATAAATGACAGCACTGCACATCCGAACACTGTGATGTTACAATTCATTAACCTAACAAAAGTATAAACAAAGTATTTTTTATTATTTTGCATATTGGTTTGGTGTATGCATATGTATAAGAACATAGGAAGTGTTCTCACAGGGCTTTTGTAGACAACATGAGTACTGGTTTCAAACTGCTTAGGATTTGAGTTGATTTTCCATATTTACGAAGATCGAATACGTCAAACTTTTCATCTGACGTCATTAATAAATACACAAGAGCTGACAGGAGCTCGTGAGACAAGCTTTGGTTTGGTTTTGTAGAGTTCAGATAGCTTTGGATTTGATCTGTTAAAGAATGTTCGTTAAGTTCATTCAGACAATGGAAAAAAATCAAACATTCATTGGTACATATTGTGTTTTTAATTTGTTCCATAAGATACTTGATAGTTTTCTCTCGTTCCTGGAAGCTGTGTGTTCTTTTCACCGAAAGCCCCTCTAGAAGGTTGTGATTTGACTCCATCGAAAATCCCATGAGGAAGCGAAGCAGGAGATCTAGTTGTCCACCGTTACTTTGTAAGGCTTTATCAACCGCACATTTGTGTAAGCTAAACAATGAAGTTTCAGATTGGCAAGATTCGTTCAGGGCAAGAACATTTACGTTGTTGTTTATGAAGGACAGGTGCATATATAGAGCTGCTAGATGTTCTTGTATGGTCAGATGAACAAAGCAATAGACTTTCCCCTGATACCAGCCCAACTCCTCTGTGAA
The DNA here is from genome assembly GCA_036877545.1 of Yasuhikotakia modesta. Lineage (NCBI taxonomy): Eukaryota > Metazoa > Chordata > Actinopteri > Cypriniformes > Botiidae > Yasuhikotakia > Yasuhikotakia modesta. The sequence continues at coordinate 28,145 of JBAJNP010005535.1, forward strand.
GATCTGAGTGCACAACCCTGAGTACACTGATGCTTCTGCTACATCAATGTCACACTCTCTCAGGTCTTCCTCATAGAAGATCAGATTGCCTTTTAAAAGCTGCTCAAAAGCCAGTTTGCCCAGTTTGAAGACCATGTCTTCATCCCTCATCGTCTTCTCATAGTCCTTCAGATGTTTGATGTTTGTCTGAATGATCAGGAAGTGTGTGTACATCTGAGTGAGAGTCTTGGGGATCTCTCCAGTCTCTGCTTCACTCAACATTCCCTCAAGAACAGTGGCTGAGATCCAGCAGAACACTGGGATGTGACACATGATGTAGAGGCTCCTTGATGCCTTCAGGTGGGAGATGATTTTACAGGCCAGACTCTCATCACCGATTCTCCTCCTGAAATATTCCTCCTTCTGAGGGTCATTGAAGCCTCGTACCTCTGTGACTCGATCGACACATTCAGAGGGGATGAGATCTGCTGCTGCTGGTCTGGAGGTGATCCAGATGAGAGCCGAGGGAAGCAGATTCCCCCTGATGAGGTTTATCAGCAGCACCTCAACTG
>JBAJNP010005536.1:0-28694 GCA_036877545.1 Yasuhikotakia modesta
CTGGAAGAGACTTGGAATTTACCTAAAAATAGTTAATCTCCACCCTTCATGAGGTGTTGTTTTTCTGTTTAGAAATCTGGCACACAGTCTTGCTATTATTCTACCAACACTCAATTAACTGGGGCCTCGTCTGGATGCAGACAGACAGGCTTTATAAAGTCTGTTAGCCATTACACATAGCAGAAGACGTTGTTTACAACACATTTATAATAGTATTAAAGTATTATTATATATAGTACAGGTTGATTTATTTCACCAATTCCATTCATTCCAAACATATTGATATATTTCAAGAATTTGTTTCTTTTAATTTTGATGATTATAACTGATAACTAATGAAAACCCCAAATATAGTATCTCAGAAAATTTAAATATTGTGAAAAGATTCAATATTAAAGACAACTGGTGCCACACTTTAATCAGCTAATTAACTTAAAACACCTGCAAAGGCCTTTCAATGGTCTCTCATTTTAGTTCTGTAGGCTAAACAATCATGGGAAAGACAGCTGACTTGACAGTTGTCCAAAAGACAACCATTGACACCTTGCACAAGGAGGGCAAGACACAAAAGGTCATTGCAAAAGAGACTGGCTCTGTGTCCAAGTACATTAATAGAGTGATGAAGGGAAGGAAAAGATGTGGTAGAAAAAAGTGTACAAGAAATAGGGATAAACATACCCTGGAGAGGATTGTGTAACAATCCGATTAAAAAATGTGGGGGAGATTCACAAAGAGTGGACTGCAGCTGGAGTGCTTCAAAAACCACTACGCACAGACGTATGCAAGACATGGGTTTTAGATGTTGCATTCCTTGTGTAAAGCCACTCTTAAACAACAGACAGCATCAAAAGGGTCTCGCCTGGGCTAAAGACAAAAAGGACTGGACTCCTGCTGAGTGGTCCAAAGTTATGTTCTCTGATAAACATTTTGCATTTCCTTTGGAAATCAGGGTCCCAGAGTCTGGAGGAAGAGATGAGTGTAGTGGTCAAGTGTAAAGTTTCCACAGTCAGTGATGGTTTGGGATGCAATGTCATCTGCTGATGTTGGTCCACTGTGTTTTCTGAGGTCCAAGGTCAACACAGCCGTATACTGACAAAGCCGAGGTTTTGGAACCCTTCATGCTTTCTGCTGCTGGTCAACTTTATGGAGATGCAGATTTAATTTTCCAACAGGACTTGGCACATGCACACAGTGCCAAAGCTACCACTACCTGGTTCAAGGAACATGGCATCCCTGTTCTTAATTGGCCAGCAAACTCTGACCTTAACCCCATAGAAAATCTATGGGGTATTGTGAAGAGGAAGATGTGATATGCCAGACCCAACAATGCAGAAGAGCTGAAGGCCACTATCAGAGCAACCTGGGCTCTCATGACACCTGAGCAGTGCCACAGACTGATCAACTGCATGCCACGCCGCATTGGTGCAGTAATTCAGGTAAAAGGAGCCCCAACTAAATATTGAGTGCTGTACATTCTCATACTTTTCGTGTTCATACTTTTCAGTTGGCCAAGATTTCAAAATCCTTTCTTTGTATTGGTCTTAAGTAATATTCTAATTTTCTGAGATAGTGAATTTGGGGTTTTCATTAGTTGTCAGTTATAACCATCAAAATTAAAAGAAATAAACATTTGAAATATATCAGTCTGTGTGGAATTAATGTATGCATTATACATTCCATCTGTATGCATTATAAGTTCCATCTGAGTGGAAAATAAAATTTTGAGGCCAGATGACAAAATTTTAGTGAAACACTTTAGTATTGAGTAAGTATTAATACACTAGTATATGTCTTACGAATTTTCAATAATACAATGTATTACCATGTACTACATGTAGTACATGTCATTTTTTTGTGATCCTTTTAATTATTTTTCGAATGATTTTTACAGCAATTACATTGTGAAAAGTGCAGTATAAATAAAAGCAAAGTGCATTAAAACAAAAAGTCTCCTCACCCTAAGAACTGCATGCCAGCTGGACCAAGAGAGATAATACGGCTGGCCAGACCCTCTCCCTCCACCAGAGGAGGTGGTGTGGCAAGTTTCTGAGGCTTCACCAAGCGGCAAGTGATGCGCGTTGGAGCAGCACAGGTGCGTGGAGGTATGATGACACGCAAGCCATTATGTCTGCTCCCTCTCATTGAGCCACCACGAGCATCTACCATAAAACTGACCAGAAATCTGTAGAGTAAATGGTTTCATAAGCACTACACACAAATTAAATGTCACCTTTAGAGATTTAATTCCATCTGCCAATTTAATAATATTCCTGCAAAGTGAAGAAAACTAACCCAGAATGGATGGGGCTTGCAACTGGACTGATGTTGTCTGATGTCTCTGTGGCAGGACTGCTGGGAATCAGTGAATCCTCATCATACTCCTTTGGCAAAGGAATTGGTGTGTGCTGTAGGTGTATATGTAGATATATGGTTCACAATGTACAATTGTCACCTTGAGGAGCTATTTTCCATTCTGACTTTCAATGATGTAACCAAATATTTTTTAAACATAACCTATTGTTTAGTGATATTGAGGTTGCAGCACATATTTTCTGCCCTAAAACAAAATATAGCAACAGAAATATTATTTTGAAAGAGGCTTCACAAACACTCTGTCTTTCACTGCTAGTAAAACAGATGTAAGAACATTGGCTATATTTGTGTTCTAATGTACTAATTACCTAGAAACATTAGATGCTTCTGATGGTGTATAGAATGTATCATCATTTGTTCTCTGGGGATACCAGAGATTGAAAGAACTAGCTCCAATTCAGCCAAATGTTTGCTTCATGTTGCCAAATGATGACCACATCTGTAGCCTACACATAAATATTGTACCATAACCATCTAATTGACAGTTAACTAGCACAGACACTTGCAATGGCTACTTAATATGTGTTAGGAATTGTTCTACAATTCTAGTGAATATATAAAGTGAAATTAAAAAATTATTTCCTTTCATGTTAGACGTTGTTCTTTTACAGTATACAACATAAGTGAGTACACACCCGTGAAATATGTAAATGCCAAAATTATTTAAAACGGCAAGTTTCTCGCATGAACTAGCATGAAGATTGCTATGGGCATGCTACCAGCGTTTATGCACTCTGAACAGGTGTGCCGAATTACTGATTATGAGGCGTGTCGAATCACTGTTTACAAGGTATGTCGAATCACTGATTACGAGGTGATTATAAAGGCATGTGTGCCTCCTTGCATACCCATAATATGCTGACCTGCTGCCATGCACCCCCTGCCCACCAATGCTGAAGTGTTGCACGGCGGTTTGGAGGGCAGGGCCAGAGCCTTAAGATATGTTGCCGCTTCGGCTGCCAGATAGCTAACAAGCGTCTATTCATCCCGAGGCATAGATTTATAAGTATGCTCATTAACCCCTTCCACATTCCCATATAACTGGTAGGCAGAACTAGAAAGGCAAAAAGAATATGGCCTATTCCAGGAATTAGAGACCTCCATATGGAGGTCAGAGAAAAAAGGCAGGCTCCGGCGTGGACAGAGATTGCTGCTGAAAGCTTTCAATGTCCAACTCCTCCGTTGATGAGAGGAGCTGGGAGGAAGAAACCACAGAGTGTGCTTCCATACCCAATAAAAAGTAGGACCTGACAGGAGAAGAACGAGTTAAGAACAAGCCTGTCTAAATTTCTAAAGTCAATCTGCAAAAAAAAGATCCCTCCTGGAGCGAGCACCCGCAGGGTTTGAGTCTTGTTAGAGATTGGTCACACGCATACAGACGCGAATGCGTGTGCATAGAGCGTGTGAATCCCCACCCGTAATGAAACGTGGGCAGAGAGCACCACACATTCTGTAATACTCTTTGTCTTTCCTGTAGCCAGTGGCATTCTAAATTAAATGCTTTCCCTAATATATATCAAATTACACACATAATGAAACATCATTTGTTATGCTATGCTGTCTGCTTTGATATTACACAGAGCAAAAACAAATTTTTCCATCTAGCTAAGTAACATAACCTGTGACACTGCAATTTCATCTTAACTAGTTCAGTAAGCAGATTATTAACTTGGTGATTTTTTTGAGGTGATGTCAAAGGGTTTATTACAAAGACCTAGGGGGGACAATTGGCATAATTGCCCCGGTGCCAAGCTTTATACTATGGGAATGCATTTCAGGTGTGCTTGAACATGAACATGTAAAACAGCCGCATTTGTAAGCAAGTCAAGGTCATAAGTCAAGGTTATGTAGCATTGCGTGCCACAAAGCCTTCAAAATGCACTTGCAAAATACATCAAATCAAAAACTACAATCAGCTTCTTTTCAGGAAGCCCAAAAAAAGATATTAGCGCTAAAAAGCAACTAGTTTTAAAAAAAAAAGATGACGAATAAGAGCTGTAAAAAGTTTAAGAAGTGTGTGCCATTTTGGCCACACTGCCACCAAAACAGACTAAGAACAGAGAGTTCCTACATCACTTTCCAAAGTAGTGGATGCAATAAGTCCTCTTAGGCATCTTAGGTTCATGGCTAGCAGCCACAGTTGCAGAAAACGCAAACACAGCCTCTTAGAGATTTATGATTTTGTCTGAGGTTTTATGTTTTTATGTGAGATTTATGTAAGAGAGGCATTAGTCAAAAGAATTGTGTGACTGCATAATGCCCATTTTGTAGCACAGACTGAAATGATCTTATGTGCAGCAGACACACCATGGCTGCTGGCGCAATAAGTCCTAAAAGCTTCTGAACCTGGAGGACTGTTAAGTGCCGGCCTAGCTGAACACTGCCCAAAGCAGCAAGGATCGACTCCACACATGCAGGAGACTACTGTGCTTGCATCAAAGTGGAGTCCCAAAATATCTCTAGAAAAGTAGTGAATTTGACACATGATTGTTTGAGCATGAATGACTTTAATCTCTTCGAGACCCATTCAAGTGACGCAGACAGTATTTTCTGTCCAGTGTTTATTTTCTGGTTTATTTCACTGGATTGTTCCTGACAGATTTCTACATGTGTGCCATTTTTGGTGATGACATCTCATTCCTATTGTGAGTTATAACCACATAATGGAAAATTAGCACAACCCACTTTTTTGTGAGAACCTCCTGTAAATCTTAATTACAACTGGGCCTTCAGAGCACCTGGCAGTTCGAAACTGAGATGACACTCTTGCCCACATGAAAGAGCTGGGGTTCAGACTGAACACCAAGAAGAGTCTGCTTTTTCCATCATAGAAAACCACCTATCTGGGTATTTTTTGGGTTCAACCATGATGCGGGCACATTTGTCTCGCACTCAAATTGAGTCAATCTTAGCTGCAGCTTACTCTTGAGGTGCAGTCTCAAGAGTAAAGCAACTATCAACTGATTTAACTGAATAACTGATTTATTGACTGTTGTGGAGACCATCCTTGAATCTAGAGCTCCTTCTATGAGGAAACTATATGCCCTGAAGTGGTAACTCTTCACTTCCTGGTGTAGACACTGCCATCTTGACCCTGTTGACTGCCCTGTTGGTACGGTACTCACTCCACCCTGAAAGTTTATGTGGCAGTGCTTTCTGCTTACCACATTCTACTGATGGCTGTTTAGTGGGTAGAAACTTTGGTTATATATTTCTTCCATGGTGCGCTGATGCTAAGGCCTCGAGTACAATCTTGAGTTCTCCTTTGGGGAAAAGTCCCTTTCTCTACTCTATGGCAGGTCATACTCCAGGCATTCTGTCCTCCTCCCTTTAAGGGTACAGACCAGGAATAGCTAAACTGGGTGTGTGCAGTGCGAGCTGACCAACTGTTGGTCTGTTTGGGCCCACACAAGAGGGGGCAACCTGCTTTAAAACAAATGCTCAGTTGATGGATTGTTGAGGCAATCCATATTGCTTATGAGACCTCTTGACTTCACTCTCCTTTGGGAACCAGAGCCCCTCTACTCATGGTATGGCGACCTCTAAGACCCTTTCTGCAGGTGTCCCAATCAGGACATCTGCAATGCTGCTGGATGGTCCACTACCCTGACCTTTGTCAGGTTTTACAGCCTTGATGTTTAGGCCACTGCTGGTTCCTCTGTCCTGATGCCCTAGGCTAATTCAACACAGGGCAGGGGTCTGCTCATTATGGCAGAGTTGGCATCTTGTTCCCATGGCATTTCGATGCAGCTTAAGTTCCTGAAAGGGAACATCAGGTTATCTATGTAACCCTGGTTCCCTGAAGGGAAGGAGACGCTGTGTCTTGAGGCTATTCCTCAGGTACCACCTGCTTGTGCCCGCTTCATTCATGTTCAAGGCTAACCCAATCTGTGCAGCACACATGCTTTAATAGCTTCCTGGTCATGGCGTCAAGCCTCATGATTGAATAATTGGACATGTAAATCAGAGTGCATAAAAGTTGATAGCATTCCCAAAGTGTTTCAACCAGGGTTATATACATAACCTGAGACATTTTCCATTATATCTTTTGGGAGGTGAAATGATGGCTGCTGAGTGCAGAGACATCTTTAAAGGGATGTTGGTATTTAAGAGATATTACACAGGGGTGTACTTGTTACATTACTGTATATGATTGAAATGAAATTTGATGCATCTTGTTTACCAGCTCCATTTCATGTTCATTCAGGGTTTTTGAGGACACACATGGGATCCTTGGAATAGCAGGGGAATAACTCCTAAGGGTAGAAATACAGGGAAAATAATTTAATCAGGAAACCACATTTGCACACTCATCCTAAATCATAGCATAAATATTATACATAAATGTGTCCACCAATGTTTGTGCCTTTAGCTATCCTTGAATCTACATGTTTCTTTAGAACATATCTAAATCATCTTCAACATTCAATCACTCCAGACCCCCCTCATACTCTAGAACTTTCTTGGGGGAGAGAAAATCCTCATCATGGTCCTTTCTATCTTCCATCTTCACATATCTGCCCCCCTCATTCTCCATCAACTCCTTGCCTGGTGATGTTATAGATACAAAAACAACAGAAAAAGAAAACAACACTTTGAAGTGAAAGTTATGTGTCATTAGACATGACAGCTCAATTAATATGAATTGTTATGGATGAAATATAAACGCTGAGAGTATAGCAACATGTATCATGTATCATAGTGCACCACTATTGTTTTTGAATATACAGCACTTTTAAACCTACTTAAACATACTTAGTACTTAATTTTTTTACACAAATGTATTACTAATTTCTGTAATCAGATAGTGTAATGGAATATGCCTTATGTTTTAATATTTTTGTATTATTCATTTTGCATTACAAAAAACTCCCTTCACTAGAAAAGGACCTTTCACTGCTATTCTTTTCAGTGAAGAAGACCTTTCACTGCTATTTTAAAGCTAGGAAGTGCCAAGGTAATATTTACTTAACTCTAATTTTACGTTAATTGTGTTCACTTCGAAAGAAAGTCATTTTCCATAGGATGCCTTGAGGGTGCATACATCATAGGCAAAATAATTTTTGGATGTTGAACTCATGGTTTACCTTCATCTTCAGAAACATCTAATATCTCATCAACTGTTTCTGGGAAACTCATGCGATGTTTTTCTGTGGTGGCCTAAAAAACATTAATTGAGCCACGTAGCTATATTATTTGACTTTTAATTTCATAGTTAATTTTGAAATTAGATTAGAAAGTAGAAACAATAACTCACCATGGTAATTGTTTCTTCAGTTACCAGTTTGAGCACATCAACAACTGAGATGTATCCGAGGCGTTTTGCTATAGCAAGGGCAGATGTGCCATTCTGTAGAAGAAAAATATATTTGTTTGTTTGTAACTGTGAATGTCCAGCACCAATTAAATAAATAAAAAATATCTTACTGCTGTGGTTTCATTTGGTTGTGCACCATGTTTTAGAAGCAGTGTCACAATATCTGTATGGCCCTGCTGAGCAGCTTGATGTAGGGGTGTATAGCCCATCTAACAGATCCCAACAGAGGACACATTCAAAGATCAGACAACATAGGAAAACAAAACTACATATTGTCATTTGTTTATTCTTAGAATAACATGCCAGCAAACTCAGAGATTTCAATATGATCTCAAACTTTTCTTGTCAAGTTCTTGCATTCAAAATTACATTATTCTGCAAACTATGCTATCCTTACAGCTTTAACTTGTTATAGCTTCACATTTCATCTGGAAAAAGTTCACTTTTATATTTTGTACTTGTGTATTGACAATAAAGTTAAATTAGTCATCTATTTCAAAGAAACTTCTGAGCTATCACATTGTCCATTGGGATATTCCTATGATGCATTCATGACACACATTTCTTACAAAGTTGAACAAAGCTTAATAATAACTAAAGGATTATTTACGTTAGAATCCCAAAGGGTAAAGGAAAGACAAGGAGATCGATTAAGCATTTTAGAGTATGTGTTCCTCAGTTGTTTGTTTGGGAGCGAGGCACTTGAGAGGGCTGACTGTCTGCACTGCGAGCTGCTTCCTATGTGGAACTTTTGCTCCCGGGGGGCTCCCCATTCCTCACAGTGTTGGTCCCGCTTCTGTTGAGGCAGATCAGTGGCTGCAATTGTGGTGTTTGAAGACGGATATTATGGACGGAACTGAGACGGGTTAGTCCCTTTCTCATTCCTCACCCAGCACATCCACCCTTTCCCTGGGTTTGGAAGCACGCACTGCGATTCTATTGTGCCCGCTGTTCTCAAGGGCCTCCTGAAGGCCAATCTATTAACCCTGCCACCTCCTGCTTCATGGCATAGCAGCCTCAAGCGAGCATTCCTCCCGGGCTCTGCCCCAAAAGGTAGCGAACCCAGGAGGCTCACAGAGGTCCCTACAGAGTCTTCTGCTGGGTAGAGGACACTGATTTTCTCATGCTGAGTACTCCAGAGGCCACCCCAATATGGTGAAGCAAATGACTTTTGGGGGAAATTCTGAAGATTTTTCATTGCCTCTCAAGAGAATAGTGCAATGTCCCCTCTTGTTCTCCGTAGTTCATCCAGCTCCTCTTGGACTGGATGCCATGGTTCGGACATGGCTTAAGTTTGTCTGTACGCATTTCCCCTGATCGCTCTGCTCCCAGGAGTTCTGGAAAAAATACAGGACACTGTATTTGTGCTCTTAGTGGCCCTGTGCTGGCTAAGCCGAGTATAGTTTTCGGATTTCATAGCTCTTCTAAATGGCTCTCCCTGGAGGATCCCCTTGAGCTGCACAGTGGGCGGGCATTCCCTTGTTACACATTTTCTCTATGGTGCATTGGGTCTGAGGCCTTGAGTGCGATCTTGTATCATTACCTAAACAATCATGTGACTGATGACAAACGAGGCCTCGGATTCTGTGGAACATGTGATCGTTTCATTTTGAGTATCACTTTCACATGAAGAGGGTTTGAACCTCATGGCCCTTTGTGGGTTTTGAGCTTATTTTTTTAATGAGAACCAATAAAAGTTATTTTTGTCCTTTTCCCTATACTTTTTACATGATTGTAACAGGTTTCGCATGATGCTAGCAGATTTTAGCCTAATGTTAACACACTGCAGCATAACACTAACACATTTGAACATTAATGTTAGCACATTTTAACATGTTCACATATATTAACATGAAGAAATGTAACAAGATCAATTTACATGATGCTAGAACATTTTTGCATGATGCTAGCATGTCTTAACATTGTTTTAACATGATCTTACAACCCACAAAATTGAATCTTATGAAAACCTCATGAAATTGTATCTATTGATTCGTGTTAATGGACATGAATAGTCTGTTTTTTATGTCACTTAGAACAACTTTCCATCTATTTCAATACAACATTTAATTTGAATTTTAATTTAAAAATCTCTAAAGGAGATTTTTCCTTGTTTTTATTGCTTTATACTTATAATTAGCAACTCGCTATTATAAACCATGCATAGAGGCAGTTTATTACATTACTGAGAGGGCTAAACAAACACATTCAATAACTACAAAAAAGATTGCATAAAATATTTTCTGCAGTACCTACCCTAGATAAGCTGATAACCTGAAGATTTCTCATAATATCCTGCAGATGATCTTAATATTATTGTACCAATTATTATGTTTTGAGTGTTGTTGTTTAGGCACCCACATTAAAGTGGATACAGCTGGGAAAAGGCTTTTTAAAACGTGATAATCTAAATGCAGTATAATTGTATATGCAGTTTCAGCTGTAACACATATATAGCAAACCTACAGGGTTATACATTTTCAAAACCCTAAAACAGATTTTGCATGTCATCATAAAAATAACGTTGAAATATGGCCATGTATATTTTACCTTAATTTTTGACAAATGGTTCCGTGAAGGTATGACAAAGTCATGTCAATTAAAACAATGTCATAGGACTAGACCAAATACAATGGCTAATAAAAAGGATTCAAACAACTTAATTTTATACTGGGCCTTCAAAGTGTTCTCTGAAACCAGGCCTGGGATGCCTTGTGTAAATGTAATGAGAAAATTTTAACTTTGCCCTAAACCATAGACCTAAACCAAATGCATAATTGAAAAGATCTTGATCTGGGGTGCATTTCCCAAAAGCATCGTTAGCCAACTATAGTCGCAAGTTCCGTCGTTACCTTCATAGTTTGACAGTTCTGTGTTTCCTGAAACCATAGTTCCAAAGAACATTCGCAAACAGCATTGCAAATTTGCGTGGTTGGAACTACAGCTCTGGACCTGTGGTTAGAGGAATAGTTCCTTGTTCATTTGCTGTGTCGACGTCATTGATTGCACCATACCTGGTGTCTTTTCGAACATTTGAACATCCACATCGGATACATGATTTGTAATGATGTTTTTCAGCTTGGTGAATAGCTGTGTTTTATTTCCCACCTCCTCCAAAATTACTTTTATTTATTTTCTGAGAACTGCGGTTCACTAACGCATGGCTAAATGGCAAGGGGATTAAATGGGAAATAATCTTGTGTATAATAAGTAGCAGTTGTGTTCAACAGTAATTACAATCTTTTCAAAAACCAAAATTTCTTTATTTTAATTGTGCTGATGTATTAATTCAGGCGGAGTGTCTATTTGCATTCCTTCACCAAGGTAGAAACTGAACTAGCCAACACTAGAAGTTAATCATGCAACTGCCCCAGTGGTGTAGATGGTAAAGTGTGACTATACAGCTTTTTTGACACAGTTGACCTGAGTTCAAAACCACCTTTTGCTAAACTTTCTTTTTTCTCCCTTTTCAAATGTCAATATAAATAACAGAAAATCCAGCTATTTTAACTATGTAAATAAAATCCACCTTCTATTAACACTTAGTGAAAATAGCATATATATAAAATGTATTTATACAAAATTGTAAGAGAAAATATTTTTTTAACTTGTATTTGTGTATTTTTTTTTAATATGGGAAGAATAAATGTTTCCAAGTTTCTATTCAGTCTTTATATTGCTCTTACGTCAAGTAATGTTACTACAAAAGCATGTTAAACATGAAAAGTAAAGAATTTGCATTAGGTGGCGGTATTTGCTCATGGCACCAGTCCATCATTAGATCAAAGAAGAAGAAGATGAACGTCACAACGACAGAGAAAAGCCATGTGGTTCAAACGATGAATCTGCGACACAAGTACGATGTTTTCGGGAAACAGTTGCGAGTAGTTAGTTAGTTTCTCCAACGATGCATTGTACTATGGTGGTTAAGCAGCGAGCTATGTCGTTGTTCGGGAAACGCACCCCTGGATAGTATATGTCAGTATGAAGATTGATTTTAGCACATTTTAACATGTTCACATATTTTAACATGATGAAATGTACGAAAAACAAAAAAAACAAATGACTTAATTTTAAACTGGGCCTTCAAAGTGTTCTCTGAAACCAGGTCTGGAATGCCTTGTATAAATGAAATGAGAAAATTAAAACTTTGTCATAGACCTAAACCACCAGCCAGCGGGAGCCATCACCTAAATTCTATGGACCACAGTTGTGGTCTACTGGTTAAGGAGTTGGACTTGTAATCAGTAGGTTGCTGGTTCGATTCCAGTGCCAGCAGGTAGCAACCAAAGTGCCCCTGAGCAAGGCACCCAACCCCCAATTGCTCCCCAGGTGCTGCAAGGATAACCGCCCCCTGCTCCGAGTGTGTGGGTGTTCACAACTTGCAGTGTGTGTTCACTCCTTACGATGGATGGGTTAAATGCAGAGGTCATATTTTGGTTATGGGCAACCGTAACTGACAAATACATGTCACTTTCACTTTGTATCATATTTAAATGACTTGGCATGTCGCCGCAGCTTTTTTATGCAGAGCTATGACATCACAAAATTCAGTCCAATGTTAAATTTAATAATAATAATATACCCTGGTTTTGCTGTTTACGTTGGCCTGTTGCTGTAAGAGAAACTTTACCATCTTTATATTGCCATAATGACAAGCCACATGAAGTGGAGTGTAACCCATCTAAAGAAAATACAATAAAAAACATTATGATAACATTATGATATATATTATGAAAATACAATAATGATATCAATATGAATCAGTTGATAAAATAGTTGTATGGAAAATCAGATTCATAATATTGGCTTAGTGTTCTGTATTGCACTGTTTGAGTTTTTACCCGTGTGGCTGCATAGACAGATGCCCCGTGCTTCACCAATATGTCAGCAATGCCAACATGCCCTTCCTGAGCCACAAGATGAAGTGGAGTCAGACCACTCTAAAGAGAAAATATTAATTGAAGTACCTTTTTTTCTCTTAATCATTTAGATTCCCTTTGCAAGGACAATAGTATTTTTGTCTTTTCAATAGATGACAAATTGGAAAATGGGACAAATTGCTTAAAGAAAGCCTGGTAAACTTGCCTTGTTGCCCAGATTTACATTTGCCTGTTTAGAGATAAGCAACAACACCATGTCTGGTTGACCTTCCTGGGAGGCGAGGTGTAAGGATGTGACTCCTTGTAGTGACTCAGCATTGGCAGAGGCTCCGTGCTGCAGAAGAGTGCTGGCCACTTCCACCTGGTTCTGCTTAGAAGCAATATGGAGTGGAGTATAGCCATTCTGGAAAGAAAACAGACAAAAAGAGAATGGGCATAAGTTTCACTTTTTACTAAGTTTAAGAAGTTTACAGACCACAATGTGGCAAACACTCTAATTTTTTAAGTTAATATCCTAATTGGCAAAAGAACAAGCTGAGGCAAAGTCTTATCTTTAAAACCTTTTAAGCACCCACTAATGCCCCCGCTAATCTTGTTGAACCTAATCTAATCTAATTATTCTGAAATTAACAAGTCAAATGGCTTTAATGTATTACCTGATTTTTGTTTAGATGTAGTTTGATATTAATTAATACACCGTGTTCCAAATTATTATGCAAATACAATTTCAATTAAACTAACATTTGATTTTTATATTTTCAATTAATGTTTTGCTTCTTAGTTTACATCAATTAGTTTGCCAGATGAGACAAATTGGCAAGTGAAACTACTAGATTCGTCCACATAATTAAGCAAGTCACAGGTTTAATGCAGTATGGGGGATTCAGAACGCAGACAGTTTCATTCAGATAAATGTGTATTAGGGAAAGTTTCTGTAAGGCAATTTCATTGTAGTAAAAGAGCAGCAGACTCAGTGGAATTTTCACAGCAAACAGGTATTTAAAGCTGCTGGTGCCTCTAAAATCCCAAGAACTTCTTGATGCAAAATTCTCCAGAGGATTGTTGCCTTGCATAAAAAAGCCATATTTCGGCCACCCTTAACCAATGCCCACAAGGAGGAACAATTGCAGTTAGTTCAGAAATATATGAAGACAAACTTTTTTATTCACTGATGATGTTCTGGATGGTTGGTGGATGACCACCATGTCACACCAAGGCTGTAACGTCAGCAAGAAGGTGGTTGAGTTTGAGCTGGAATCAATGGAAGTGTGTTGGTAGGCTGCTTTAAGGTGCCTGAAGGTGTCAAAATGACATCAGCAAAATGTGGAGTTCCTAAATGCCCATTTCCTGATATATATAAAAAGAACAACCATGCCTTCTGGAGTAAAATGATATTTATGCAAAACAATGCACCATCCCATGCTGCAAAAAATACCAGTGCGGCCTTGGCTGCTATGCATAAAGGGAGAAAAAAATGACCTCAACCCTATTGAGAACCTGTGGAGCATCCCTAAAAGGAAGCTTCATGAGGGTGAATGGCACTTTACCTCTAAACAGCAGCCCTGGGAGGCAATTCTGGCATCCTTAGGGAAATACAGTCAGAAGCTAGAAAGTTCAATGGATGAGAGAGTTGATATCAAGAACGTAATAGTAAAGAAGGGCTCCTATGTTAATATGTAACTTAATCTGTAAAGCTGTTTTTTGATTGAAGTAACTAGTGCAAAGAAATTACAAAAGATTTCTCTTTTCATCTTTCAGAAACTATTAAGTGTTTAGAAATGCTGTTTTGCATAATATGTTGGTACACTTAATTTTATTTTGCAAAAAGATGCCACTTCATAATATTTAATATCATGTTTAATAAAATCCAGATTACAATATGATTCTTGAGGAATGATAAATCCTATTGATACATTTTTTTATGAAAAAATAACAAAAACAGCAATGCATAATAGTTTGGAACACAGTGTACAGTGGATAGCATTTTTGTTTTAGCTTTTTTTTACCAATACAGTATACCACTGCTAATTTTCCATATGTGCTTGTGACGCAGAAGCTGCGTCAAAATGCTATGGGAACACTACTAGTGTATATGCACTCTGAACAGGTGTGTTGAATCACTGATTACATGGCGTGCCGTCACAGAAGGGTGACGTCATGACCAGGAAGCTATAAAGGCATGTGTTAATGTGTTGCTCCAGTTAGCTTTGACTCTGAAAGAAGTGAGCGCAGGCAGGAGGTGCCTGAGGTATGAATCGAGATGCAGCATCTCGTTCTCTTCAGGGAACCAGGGCTACATACATAACCTGAGACATTCCCTTTCAGGAACTCGAGCGTCAAAATGCTTTGGGAACGAGATGCCAACTCCACCATAGCGAAGGGACCCCTGCCCTATGTCAAGTCCAACTTAGGGAGTCAGGACTGAGGTGATAGTAGAGGCCTGAAGATCAAGGCCGTAAAATCTGACAAAGGTCAAGGGAGTGGACCATGTGGCAGCATCACAGATGTCCTGAATTGGGACACCTGCAGAAAGGGCCTTGGAGGCCGCCATACCTTGAGTAGAGTGAGCCTTGGTTTCCAAAGGAGGGGGAAGTCCAGAGGACTCATAAGAGATTTGGATTGCTTCAACAATCCAGCGACTAAACGTTTGTTTAGAAGCAAGCTGGCCCCCCTTGTGTGGACCAAAACAGATCAAAAGCTGGTCGGATTTTCTCCACAGGGCAGCTTTGTGGACGTAAGTGTGTAGTGCTCGCACTGGACACATAAAATTACATCTTGGTCCCTTTCCTTGGTCCCGAAAGAGAGGAGGACAGAAAGCCTGGAGCATGACTGGCCGTAGTGTGAGAACGGACTTTAACCACATTACCCGCTCACGGGTATAGAAATACTTTGGCCAAACCGGGCACAAAGTCTAGATATGTAGGGGACACAGAAAGGGCTTGCAGATCACAGACTCTCCTCAGAGAGGTGATGGATAGAAGGAAGGCCACTTTGGCCACTAAATGTAGATCAGAAATCTGAGAGATAGGCTCAAAGCTTGAAGTATTACAGCCAGGTCCCAAGGAGGGACTTGGGATCGTACTCCTACTTTAGCACTCGTACATTGTATTGGCCACCTCAGGGTGAAGCCTCCATTCACCAGGCCTCAGCCCCTGCTTTGACACACTGATGAATGTCTGCTTCCACACTGCATCAACCGAGGATATAAGCTACTCTCAGCGAGCAAAGCTTCCCCAGTGACCAAACCAGGGTCTGGTGCGCCAATTTGCCGCCAATTTATCACTCCCGTGTTGTCAGTGCGGACCAACACGTGGTGGTCCCTCAGGTTTGGGAGAAGGAATTTTAGACTGAAACACAGCAAGCATTTCCAGGCAATTTATTTGCCAAGTAATATGGCGAGGCTTCCAAAGACCTTGAGCTGGGTGGCCGGTCATAACCATACCCCAACCAGCAAGGGACGCATCTGTTACTAGCATAACATGTCGACCAAGATCTTCTAATACTGGGCCCTGAGAAAGAAACCAGGGTTTCCTCCACATGTCTAAAGCACGGATACACCGTCTCGTGACCTTTCTCATGCAAAGCCACCACAGAAGGGATCTAATGTACAGTAAGCTGAGCTGGAGAAAGCACACTCTCCTTGGGTTTTAATCTGAACCCCAGCTCTTTTATGTGGGCAAGAATGACATCTTGATGTCGAACTGCCAGATGTTGGGAGGGAGAACAACCTATCATCCATATAATTCAGTATGCCTCAAAGGGGCCAGAGCTTTATCCACGCATTTGGTGAAAAAGTGACAGAGAGAGCAAGGCCGAATGGAAGAACTCAAAATCGGTAGGTTTTGCCCCTGAACGCAAACCTCTTTGCTGAGGAAGGATGGGGATGTGAAAATTGGCATCTTTTAGGTTAATGGTGACAAACCAGTCCTCAGACCTGATTGGGATATGACCTGCATCTTAAACTTCAGTTATCTGACTGAGCGGTTCAAGAGCCTGAGATCTAAAAATTGGACGTAGACCCCCACCCTTCTTGGGAACAATAAAATAGCATCTGTAGACCCCTGTTTGCCTCAGCTGAGGAGTGACCACCTCAATTGGGTCCTTCCTTAACAGAGAAACCACTTTTTGTTCCAGGACCAGTGCCGGCGCTGGACCCCTCTGAACTCTGGTGGGCGAGAAGTGAACTGAATTCTGTAACCTAGTTCTAAGGTATGCAGGACCCATTGGGATACACCTGGCAGTAGTTTTCACACTGCCATAAAGTTGCTTAAGGCTACAAGGCTGGTCTCTGGAGTAACCATAACTGGAGTGTCTGTGCCCTGTAATGGTCACCCGGCAGAGAACACCCAAGATAATTTGCATAGGGGCTTCCTCAGAGGCTGTAAGTGCTCCAAGTCTACTTCCTCCCCGGGGGAACCCCTGGAAGATACTTGCATAAGGCTGATGTGTCCTGAAGCCTGGGCAGGACCTATTGAAATACATCTGGCAGTAGTTTCCATACTGCCAGGAAATGTTTTAGGGTTGCTTAAGAGGGCCCTGGGGAACCGATGGCTTTAAACAACCAGAATAACCCCCAGGAGGGTCGACCCTCCGAGGCCCTGATATCATAACAGGGCTTCTATGATTGGCTACATGAAAGTGGCTGTTCCCGTCTAGCAGCCCCCTGGGAATGAAAACTACAGGGTAGGAAATGCAGAAGTGCCTCCACTTGCTTGCATGCCTTCTAGGAGGAAGTCCCTGTCCTTAACTTTAAGGTGGGGTAGGGTGAGCCGTAGATGACATCCTGAGAAATATCAGCTGTCATTAAACTCAGTCACATCCTCAGATGTGATCTAGCCACTCTTATTCTTTACAGAAGCAGTTCGGTAAGCTTGCAGCACGCCCATAGTATGCAAGGACACAGTGACCTGACCTGCTGCCATGCACCCCCTGCCCACCAATGCTGAAGTGTTGCACAGGTGTTTGGAAGGCAGGACTGGAGCCATAAGATATGTTGTTGCTTTGGCTGCCAGTTAGCTAACAAGCGTCTGTTCAGTCTGGGGGATAGATTCATAAGTATGCTCATTAACCCCTACCACATTCCCATACAATTGGTAGACAGAAGTAGAAAGCAAAAAGAATATGGCCTATTAGGAATTAGAGACCTTCATATAGTGGTCAGGGAAAAAGGCAAGCTCCAAACCCAATAAAAAGGAGGGCCTGGGGGGAGCGAAACAAGATAAGGACAAGCCTGTTTCAGTTCCCTCAATCAAGTGGGAAAAAAAAAACTGAAAAAGCAATGCTGCTGTTCCCAGCTTTCCATATTTGGATGCCATCATGCTATACATCATGCTGTAACATCCAGTTGTGTTTAATGTGACAATTTAAAATACATAGGGATATTACAAGCACAAAGTCATTCAAAGTCATTCATCAAAGTATTAGTGTATAATACTCAATTATTTAGATATCCTGAACAACCAGAATGCATCAACAAAACAAGCTGTTACTAATCCCTAAAACAAAATATTTTATGGTATGTTTTGTGTATTTTCTAAAACATTCAATAACAGATGAATGCTAATAAGTTTGTATATGATTTTGCTGAATGCTACTGCATGCTATTTTTGTTTGATTTTGCAACATTGCAACTGTTTCATGTGGTCATAACAGATTGTTGTGATCAAGGAAGAATCCAGGAGATGTCTATCATACCCGAGCTGCACTGTGTGGGGATCCACCTTTGCTGAGCAAAAGACTGACTAGATCTAGGTTGTTATGATGGACTGCTACATGCAATGGTGTGAGTCCAACCTATTAGGAAAAAAAAAACATGTCTGTAAGTAACATACAGTGGATATACAGACAAAACCGTTCTAATTAATCTAACATTTAGATTAATATGAGCCAGGATTTACCAAACTACCTAAATGACCACATTTTTACTCTCTTATTTCACCCCTTTAAATGTATTATGTAAACATTATACCAGGCATCTGCTTTCCTGCTCTTTGGACGTTTGCACTGGCAACTGAAAAACTGCATTAAAAAAACTGAAATGACCATTAATTTTAAATCTTAAAAAAACATAAATTACAGTTGTAAACTTTCAAAATTCCACAAAATTTTCACATTCCAAATTACATTCCATTAACCCCACAATTCAAAGTTTGTAGTTATAGACAATATAGGCTGTCATACCTTGCCTGAAGCATTTGGGTTGGCCCCTCTTTCTAAAAGCAATGCTGCTGTTCCCAGCTTTCCATATTTGGATGCCATATGCAGGGGAGTGAAGCCTTTCTGAAATACACTCATGGAACATTAAGATTTCATTAAGAATGCCTAGAAACATGAAAGAATATAAGTTATATAAGTAAATATAAGTTATAACTTTGTGATAAGCCTGAGAAAACACCTTTGTCATTTTGGTTAGTTGAGCATTCATATCAAGAAGGAAACTGGCAGTTTGAGTGTGTCCCTCACGGGAAGCAATGTGCAGTGGGGTATGTCCAGCTGTTGTGGCAGAGTTAGCATTGGCCTTGTGCTCCAGGAGCAGCTTCACTATCTCGTTGTGACCCATGCGAACAGCACAGTGTAGTGGCGTCTGGTCATCCTGGAGATAAACAAAATAAAACATGCATAAGGGGGCATATTTGTGTTTTACATTTTCCTTGTAGCAGACATCTGTAGTGAGAAAGCTTCTAGTAAAATATTTTCTAGTATCTTTTTCTTAAAGTGTAAATGGTTTACTTTTTTCTAGTATATCAAGTGGCCTTTGTGGCCCCAAAGTGGCCTAACCCCCGATTGATCACAGCCTTTTACAAAGTCTTGGTTTTGTTTTACTAGAATGTTTTTATGCTTGAATGAAGTAAATGTGCTTTAAATCAATTGAAATGTGTTTTCATGTTTTCCATATTTTACATTATTGCAGAACCCTTCTTCCAAGTCTAAGTTCAAGTCTAAGTAAGATAATAACAATAAATTTGCTTCTTATTTCAGCAGACCAATGAAATCCACACAGTATCCATGTATTATACAAAAAAGCTTTGGAGAAGCTTGGAAAGGGATTATTAGAGGATGAGGCTGATTTCTACAGAATTGATCACACTGGTAGTTTGGGGGAAAGGCCAGTTGTGGTCTACTGGTGAGTCAGGCTTGTAATCAGTAGATTGCTGGATCGATTCTTTGAACAAGGCACCTAACCCCCGATTGCTCCCTGGGCACTGCAGGGCTAGCTACCCACTGCTCCAGTTGTTTGTGTTCACAACTTGTAGTGTGTGTGTCACAAACCCAGTCTCTGTGGTCCCCTCCAATGACCGTCAGCTGGAGCCATCGACAGACAGCTGGCCACGCCCAGCACAGCTGTTACCGTTCAGTCATCAAGGGCGCTATATGCACTCTTCATGAACAGTTACTCATTGCGAAGTCTTGTTTTGCCTGGCATATAATACTAAGTGTATCCCCTGCATTGTTTATCTTGTGTTTTACCTGGACTGTCTATTGGATTACTGTTTTTTTAGCTGCC
Source organism: Yasuhikotakia modesta (assembly GCA_036877545.1). Classification (NCBI taxonomy): domain Eukaryota; kingdom Metazoa; phylum Chordata; class Actinopteri; order Cypriniformes; family Botiidae; genus Yasuhikotakia; species Yasuhikotakia modesta. Next base: position 20,078 of record JBAJNP010005536.1, read on the forward strand.
TGCCCTTGAAACCCTTGCCTGTTTGTTGACTACACTTTTGGATTACTTTCTTTGTTGTTTGCCTGGTGTTGACCCCTGCCTGTCTGACTATGTTAATAAATGCTTGCATATGGATCCCAAGTCTCTTACTCTTCGTTACAGAAGACTTCGCCACCAACAGATCTAGCAGCAATGGCTTCCTGGCATGCAGAGCTAGCTTCCCATGCTAGCGCACTGATGGAACAGCGACATCAGATCATTCGTTTGGTGGCTATTACCGAAGGACTTGCTAGAACCGTTCAGTCACTCCACCTCTCAGGTAATCCTACTCTTTCTCCGTGCAGTACTGGTGCAGTACTATCACAGAGACATGGAGATCCACCCAAGCTATTGCCGTGCTTTTTTCCCCCTTAAACTTAGTCCTTCTGAACAGAACAACGATGTGGGCAATCATGAACTCTTCAACATGAAAGCTGTATTTAAGGAATGGAGGCATTGGTTGGAGGGAGCCAAGCATCCTTTTGTTGTCCTAACCGACCACCAAAATCAAGAATACTTGCAGGCCAAATGTCTCATCTGCACACAACTGCCAGGCACACTGGGCTCTCTTCTTTACAAGATTCAACTTCACTGTCACCTATCGCCTAGGTTCACAGAACTCCAGGGCAGACACCCTGTCCCGCCTACATGAGGCTGATTGTGGCTGACTACATTACCCATATACCTTGTACCTGGGCCACGCCCTTCCAGGTGGCGGCCTTTTACAATCAGTGACTATATAATTCTAGATTTGCCTGCAAACTATTCTGATCATTTTCCCTGTGTTGTCATCTAGTTTACATAGGGGTTTTTAACAAAAAACAGAAACTACTGTACATAAAGCAAAGCACTTAGACAAAAACTCCCATTTCTGGCCACACCCCACCACATTTCTTCATTTACTGCATGTTTTTTGACAATCAAACGTCCAAAACGTCAAAATGCATGCAGTAAATGAACAAATTATAATGAAAAGCTTTGTTTCTGCATATTATTAAGACAATATTAAGTTCATCTGGGGTAGGTACTGCAGAAAATATTTGGAGTTATGCAATCTTTTTATTATGTTTGTTTAGCCCCTTTAGGAATGTAATAAACTGCCTTTGTGCCTATTAATATGCATGGCTTATAATAGCGTGTAGCTTACAGTATATAAAGCATTAAAAACAAGGACAAAATCCTTGATTAAATGTTGAAGAATAGTGCTCGAAAAGAACCTCTGTCCTATGTATTTCCTATTGAAATACAGTAGATGGAAAGTCGTTCTGAGTAACACAAAAGAAATGTAAAATTCGTGTCCATGTAAACAAAGAAATAAATTAAATTTCATGACAGTATCACAATCTGCTGTGAGACTGGGTTAAATAATAACAATAATAGTCACTACTCTTGCTACTGTCATAATAAGAAGCCCTCTCTGTACGGTATGTACCTGAAAACCAGCTGTAGTTCCCTTTCAGGAACTCAAGCTGTGTTGAAACGCTATGGGAATGCTCCAGTGTTTATGCATGCGGAACGGGTATTTTGAATCACTGATAACGAGGCAATGATGTCACAGACGGGTGACGTCATGACCAGAAAGGTCAGAGGGTCAGATTGATTGCTTGAGAATGCCATCGGTCCCCCAGGGCCCTCTCAAGTGCAATCTACTACCCATGACACTTTCCACACTTCAGGGAAAAGCATCTCCCCAGTGTTCCTGCCCCGAGAGGTAGTGGACTCAGCTTACTATGCAAGTTGTCTTGTATGTTCCCTGCCAGGCAACCATCATAGGGCACCAGTTGTGGTTACTCCAGAGACCAGCCTCAAGAGCAGGGCTGGGCAGACCTCTTCCTGAAGGGCCAGTGTCCTGCAGAGTTCAGCTGCAACCCTAATTAAACACACCCGAACTAGCTAATCAGGATTAGTGGAAGGCTACAGGCAGGGAAGTTTCATCAGGGTTGGAGCTAAACTCTGCAGGACACTGGCCCTCCAGGAACAAGGTTGCATTTCATGGCAGTGAAAACTACTGCCAGGCATATCTCAATGGGCATATCTCAAATCTCAATCCTGCGTACAGGGGGGGTATGCATCTAATCTCAGGCTCTTGAACCACTCAGTCAGACAGCTGAAGTTCAAGATGCTCATGATGAGGCAGGTTATTTCCCAAATCAGATCCAAAGACTGGTTTGTCACCATTGATTTTAAGGATGCCTATTTCCACATCCCCATCCTTCCTCAAGTAGGATGTGGAAATAAAAAAGTAATAAAAGTACTTAAAATAAAAGTACTTGAGGTTTGCATTCAGGGGCAAAACCTACCAGAAAGGAGTTCTTCAGTTCGGCTCTTGCCCATGCATGGATGCAGCCCTGGCTCCAGGGCATCTGCATATTGAATTAAATTGATGATTGGTTGATTCTAGCCTGTTGGTTGATTAATCTGTCTCCCGCTCATATAAATTCATACAAATCCTTTCTGCAGTATCAAATGTCAATCACAGTGAAGCAGTTTCAACAACTGCTGGGTCTGATGGCAGTTGTGTCCAGTGTGATACCTTTTGGCCTGCTGTACATGAGACCCCTAGAGTGGTGGCTCAAATCCAGGGGGTTCTCCCTGAGGGGCACCAGGTCGATGTGGGAGCAGACATTCTGTAGAGGCAGGGGCGAAGGCCCGGGAATGGAGACTTCACCCTGATGTGAGGAAGCAGATTTGGAAGATTTATGGGCAAGCCCAAGTAGACCTCTTCATCTCTCAAGAGACTGCGCAAATGTCCCCTCTGGTTCTCTCCAGTTCATCCAGCTCCTCTGTGATTGGATGCCACGACCGAAGCTATGCCTTTTATGCATTCCCTCCTATTGCCTTACTTAGGGAAAGTAGGGAAAGAAGTTAGGGAAAGAACTCGCCGAGATGTGGTATCTGTGCTCTTAGTAGCCCTGTACTGGCCAAGCCGAGTGTGGTTCTCAGATCTTGTAGCTCTCCTGTACAGCTGTCCTTGGAGGATCCTCTTGAGGGGCCCCTGAGGGGGCACAACTCTTAGCTTCTGGTCTATCAACTGAAGTTGTTGAGTCCATCCTTCAATGTAGAGCTCCTTGGTACAAGGAAACTGTTTGCTCTAAAGGGAAAACTTTTTGCTTCTTAGTGTAGAGACCGCCAACTTGACCCAGTTGACTGCCCTGTTGGTACAGTCCTGGAATTTTTGCAGTTGAGATTTAAGGCGGGATTGAGTCATTCCACCCTGATAGTTTATGTGGCAGCACTTTTTGCTTAGCACATCCCTCATGACCCTTTGGTCATATGTTTCCTCTGCGGTGCACTGACGCGGAGGCCTCGAGTATGATCCAAAGTCCCTCCTTGGGACCTGGCTGTAATTCTTCAAGCTTTATATGCTCCTCCTTTTGAGAGATTTCAGATATCTGATCTACATTTATCGGCCTAAGTGGCCTTCCTTCTTGCCATCACGTCTCTGAGGAGAGTCTGTCATCCTCAGGCCCTTTCTGTGGCCCCTACATATTTAGACTTTGCGCCCGGTTTGGCCGGTTATGTGGCTAAAGTCCCTTCCTGTACCTTGCGGCCAGTCATGCTCAAGCCTTTCTGTTCTCCTCCTTTTAGGGATCAAGACAAGGAAAGGCCTATCTGTATGTCCCTTTCTATTTTGGCTTATAATAGTCTCCAAAAACTTGTATTTTTGGGCACTTCCTATTGTCTATTTGCCTTGTTATGTTGACTTGCTGATATATTCCTCATATGTTAAGTTGCTTTGTATAAAAGCGTCTGTAAAATGAATAAATGTAAATTTATGTGTCTAGTCCGAGCAGTGTGAGCGGTCTGTTTTGGCACACACAAGAGGGGCCAGCCTACTCCTAACAAACGCTTAGTCGCTGGATTGTCAAGGAAATCCATATTCCTTATCCATATTCATCTTCCTCCTCCTTTGGGAATCAAGCTCATTCTATATATGGCAGTATGGCAGCTTCTAAGGCCCTTTCTGCAGGTGTCCCAATTCAGGACATCTGCGATGCTGCCATATGGTCCACTCCCTGACCTTTGTCAGATTTTATGGCCTTGATATTCAGGCCTCTAACTAGTACCTCTGTCCTGACTCCCTAAGTTGGGCTCAACACTGGGCAGGAGTCCCATCACTATGGTGGATTTGGCATCTTGTTCCCATAGCATTTTGATGCAGCTTGAGCTCCTGAAATGGAACGTCTTAGGTTACGTATGTAACCCTGGTTCCCTGAAGGGAATGGCATGCTGCTTGTCGATGCCATACCTCGGGCACCACCTGTCTACGCTCGCTTCTGTCTAGGTTGAAGTTACCCTGAGTAGCATTTGCTTACATTTGTTTAAGCTGTTTTTTTTAAACAATTAATTATTAGAATGTTCCTGACACCCTTTGGGTGTGAACACAAAACGCATTGGGTAAAAGCACATCTCCCACCCCCCCATCCTCACTATGTTCTACAGAGGGACGATCGAGAGTGTCTTGAGCAGCCGTATCACTGCCTGGTTTTGCAAGACCCTGCAGCGGATCATGAGAACAGCTGAAAAATCATGGGGGTCTCACTCTCCTCTATCACGGACATTTACACCTCACGCTGCATCCACAAAGCCACCAGCATTGTGGATGACCCACACACCCCTCCCATACACTCTTCTCCCTCCTCCCATCTGGTAAATGATACCAGAGCATTCGGTCCCTCACAACCAGACTTTGCAATACTTTTTTCCCCACAAGCCATTAGATTACTTAACACAAAATACCTGATTACAAATCACACTACGCTCTGAAGGACTACATTCGAAAGAAGGCTATACTGACTACCGTCTATACCGTCTGACTTGGTTTCTGCCATAAATAAATTTTGGTTTGAAGAACACAGAGGGGGCATGCATCAATTATATTAACAGATGGTTTACAGGATGGTTTACAGCATCAGGATGGCCACACTGGAATGTAACGACTTACAGTGCATGCATTTCCCATATGTGGGCAGAATTGTTCTGTAAGTTGACGCAATTAAACACGAATCAGTGCCTTCATGTTAAGGTTGTTTTGTTTTTTTCTGCTACAATGTAAAACTAAAAAAAGCATAACCTTTATACCCATGATAAACTTTTCAGATATCTATACATGGTTGTCTTCGGGAAAATAAAGGAAAAAAACGTTCCCATGTTATTATAGATCCTGTGCATTAAGGCCTAAAACAAGCCGATCTGCCGCCTGATGGGTCTTCTGGGAAATGTAACAGGTTTTTAAAATTCTAACAAAAAGGTCAGACCAGTTGTGTGGAAAACCGCATGATCGCCTTCATGATCCTGTGTAAAAGAACGTGCATTTTTAAAGGCCAGATCTGTACCACTGGACTATTTTATTATTTATAATGTTGCAAGCACTTTACATAAACAGTGCATCACTTTTTTATAGAACTGTATTGGTCTGTGTTACTGTCTTGTATTGTCTGATTGCACTTTGTGCACTTTATGTAAATAGAGTTTTTTGTATTAAACTGTGTATTGGTCTATGTTTTGTCTTGTGCTGCCTGTTTGCACTTTGTGCACTTCATGTATAAAGAGTGTTTTGTTAGTATACAAAAGTGAAAGTGAAGTGACGTGTGGCCAGGTATGGTGACCCAATATTCAAAATTTGTGCACACACACAGCAGTGAACACACACAGCAGTGAACACACACACCATGAACACACACCCGGAGCAGTGGGCAGCCTTATTTTCTGCAGCACCCAGGGAGCAGTTGGGGGTTCGGTGCCTTGCTCAAGGGTCTCACCTCAGTTGTGGTATTGAGGGTGGAGAAGAGCGCTGGTCATTCACTCCCACCATCTACAATCCCTGCCAGACCCAAGACTCAAACCCATGACCTTCGGGTTACAAGTCCGACTCTCTGACCATTAGTTTTCCCCCTGTACATTGTATACCATACATTGTAGTTTTTGTTAGGGACCGAGCACTAATGTGCGAAGTCCCTATTGTTTCTGTGTTGTTTATTAGGGACCGAGCACTAAGCGTGCGAAATCCCTATTGTTTCTGTGTTGTTTATTATTATTATTAGGGACCGAGCACTAAGCGTGTAAAGTCCCTATTGTTTCTGTGTTGTTTATTATTATTATTAGGGACCGAGCACTAAGCGTGCTAAGCATTTATTACTTTTGACAAATTCCACGCGTCATACTTTAACGAACTCCTCCTAGAGTTTTTGTCCAATCAACTTTGTGGTGGTGTCATTCTCATCTTAAGGCCTTTGCAATGTTAAATTGCGAAGCATTTGAGTTTTCGTGCAGGAACATGACCGTGGCGGGCTGCCAAATTTTTGCATTTTTCCATGAAGATAAAGGCATTTTTTCTCAGGCCTACAGTGTCTGATCGGACCCATCTTTCACACATTTGATAAAAATCATAGCCTAAACACATCTACAGGTTATTACTCAATTACGGTTGTAGCGCCACCTGCAGTCAACAGGAAGTGGTGTGTTTTACACAGGAAGTGGCTTTTTTTACACTATGAGTAACCTATACTTTTGCCCACAAATCACTGCTATTAAAGCCAACAAGTGACTGTGGCACTGGGTGGTGCTAGCAGTCGTTGGTGGCGGTGGGTGGGGATGGCACCGGTGCGAGGTCCCGCTTATCGCTGCTTGCAGCTTTAATTGTTATTATTATTCTTCTTCTCCGGCTTTGATTGGACTTTTGAGGGCCTTACCATGCACGAAAACTCACCAGATTTTGCACACACACCAGCCCCACAGGAACTTGGCATCTATTAGAGGTTTTGAAATTAGGCGGGGCAAAATGGCTCCATAGCACCACCTAAACTTGCCCAGGGCACTACGGTTAACGTACATGTACCACATTTGGTAGGTCTATAGAAAACATTAATTCATTAAAAAAAGTCTCTTGGAGCGAACCTCTAATCCCAACAGGCAATTATTTATTTTTAATTAAATCTGGATTTTTATTATTTTAAAAAAAATTCCACGTGTCATACTTTAACAAACTCCTCCTAGAGTTTTTGTCCGATCAACTTTGTGGTGGTGTCAATCTCATCTTAAGGCCTTTGCGATGTTAAATTGCGAAGCATTTGAGTTTTCGTGCAGGAACATGACCGTGGCGGGCTGCCAAAATTTTGCATTTTTCCATGAAGAAAAAGGCATTTTTTCTCAGGCCTACAGTGTCTGATCAGACCCATCTTTCACACATTTGATAAAAATCATAGCCTAAACACATCTACAGGGTATTACTAAATTATGGTTGTAGCACCACCTGCAGTCAACAGGAAGTGGTGTGTTTTACATAGGAAGTGGCTTTTTTACACTACGAGTAACCTATACTTTTGCCCACAAATCACTGCTATTAAAGCCAACAAGTGGCTGTGGCACTGGGTGGTGCTAGCAGTCGTTGGTGGCGATGGCACTGGGTGGGGATGGCACCGGTGCGAGGTCCCGCTTATCGCTGCTTGCAGCTTTAATTATGTTTAGTTTTTTGTCCCTGTGTTGTACTGTAGCACCTTGGTCCTGGGGAAACTTTGTTTTGTTTCACTATGTACTTGTATATGGCTATATGGCTTGATCTTTTACCCCAGGAAGAAATATGACCAAAAAATGCCTGCAATATCTTTTATTAAATTTATGAAAATGTGTCAAATAATGATGTCCATATTGTTGTCCAAAAGCATATTTCTTTGTCCGGTACTTTATTACATGAAACATGCAACTGTTTTAACATTTACTTGATACCTTGGCTGTGGCATCCACAGGGGCTGCATTTTGTAACAGGAATTCAGCAACTTCACAGTGACCAGCTCGAGATGCCATATGCAGAGGCGTTTCCACTTTCTAAAAACAGATTTAAGACTACTTAAGATCAAAACTAAATGTCTTGCCTAAATGTGCTGTTCTCTTTAGACTGTCTGAAGCATCTATAATTCAATTTTATTTATACAGAGCTTTTTCACAATGTTACATTGCTACAAAGAAGCTTTACATTCAATACTAATATATGTTAAAAAATTAAACATAGAGAAAGAAAAAATATACATAACATGTTCAACACCATTCATTGTGTAATAGCATCTTACAGATACATCTTACATATATTAATAAATTAATTAGTGATACTAGGTTAGTAGCTGGTTTATGAATTATATAATAAATATATATTTATTATATACATTTTAACATTACAAAATGTACAACGCACAAAAGCTCATACCTGTCTTAGTGGTTATGGGTAATGTATTTGGACTGCAAACTAAAACAGATTATGTTACATGTGGTCAAAGAACATGATATGTACAGGTACTTTTCAGAAAATTAGCATATTGTGATAAAGTTCATTATTTTCTGTAAAGTACTGATAAACATTAGACTTTCATATATTTTAGATTCATTACACACAACTGAAGTAGTTCAAGCCTTTTTATTGTTTTAATATTGATGATTTTGGCATACAGCTCATGAAAACCCAAAATTCCTATTTCAAAAAATTAGCATATCATGAAAAGGTTTTCTAAACGAGCTATTAACCTAATCATCTGAATTAACTAATTAACTCTAAACACCTGCAAAAGATTCCTGAGGCTTTTAAAAACTCCCAGCCTGGTTCATTACT
>JBAJNP010005537.1:0-28686 GCA_036877545.1 Yasuhikotakia modesta
CAATGTCTAAAGCATATTGTTAAATTTAACTCAGATGTTGAAAATAATTTACTACAGGATTCTTGGGCCAATTTTATCCCAGTCTCCCCCTTCCAAAAATCCTAGAAAACAATCGGACCGAAACCATGGGCGGGTTTAATGTTTGGTCCAGATCTTATAATAGAAGGTTTACAGATCAAATGAGAAACATCAGGACACAATATTCTTAATAATGTGTGTGTGTGTGTCATGCACTACAGTTAAAATGTTTTAGTGTTAGTGTCAGTCACAGAATATATTTTAAATAGTGTTAAAATTGTTTTATTTTTAATAGTTTCATAACCACCCCACATTCTATCAGCAGTGGCTGTAATTTGAAAATGTAATGCTTATCAAAGTTGATGACACAAGATTTTTACATTATATGAATGATACTTATCAAAACACACTGAGGTGATTGTCAGGCATTAAGCATTTGCTGTGCTGTTTAGAGTGTTCGTTTTCACAGAGTGTTTGTATGTGGTTACTAGGATGCTACTGGTGATTTGTAGGTGTTGCTAGGCAGTTTGTTAGAGAGTTGTTAGCTAGTTGCTAGGCCATATCTGATGTTTTTGTCTCTTTTCTGCAATATGTTTCTCTTTTCTGCCTTTCTACAATGTCTGGTTATAGGAGGTTTTATTAGCTTAATTTATTGTTCATGAGGTAAAGATTGCCAGTTCACTTAAAGCAATAACACACATACCATCAGACATAACATTCACATTCAAATGGTGTAGGATGATTCTGTCCAGGGAATTTGTTTACATTTCTAATTTGAGCAATAATAAGATGATGTACTAGCAAACACATTACTTAGCAAACACAACTAATTGAAAGCTTGATTACACCAAAAATAAATCAGGCAGAATTTACCCTCAAGCCCACAAACACATTCACAAACACTCACACACTCTGGACTAAGAACTCTGAACCTCAACATAACTGACTTCTGCTTTCTGACAATCTACTGGCCAATGAAAACACACGCACCACACACACACACTCTGAATGCTTGGAACTGCACCACATGCATGTCAACAACCAGTTAACACGCCATCTAACATTCAGCCTTCATTCTTTCATAATAAACTGCACTTACTGTCTTTTTGACTGTTTTCCAACAAAAACATAATGACATTTCTGCTCCCCCCCTCGTGCAAAAAACAGAGAAATCTATGAAGTATTGACTGAGAATGCATGTGATGCTGCTAATTAGAAGCAGAGAGACGAATTGATGTGCCACCAGGACCACCAATATGACCCGCAGCGACCGAACCTATTACTAATTCCTGGACAAAACCCAACAAATATATACCAACACCTCAGCATACAAACAAATCACACAATCCAACACAATAATATACTTTAAAGTGATCTTAGTTAACTCTATATTTAAGTTATAAAGTCTATTATGCATACAGTGTTTCCACTCAGATTGGAGGGTAATTAGTATTATCCAATCAGGATATTGACAAGAGAGTATAACGTGTGTGAGAGTGTGAGTGTGTCTGTATTGATGTGATAAAGTCTGTCTGACCAAGGTCCATGACATAACAGATGGACAGAGATTGATTAGTGAGGATTACAACAGAGCATCCATAACCAACGCACACACTTTACATAATACTTTTTGTAAAAAGTAAAAAGTTTACAGGTTGGTGGCATTTGAATTAGCACAATCTGATTTGTTTTGGTTGCTAGCTTATACAGCGTTTTTATATTTAGCTAGACATTTTCGGATAGATCCTTCAGGTAACCTGACCAAACATTTTACAAAACATTTGTAAATGAATTCAATTCTGTGTTTCAGAATGATTTTAATCTGTGTGTTTTGTATGTTCAGGTTCCCCAACATTAAACAGATCTCCAAACAGAAAGGACACACAATGGACACACTTCTGGATATAATTCCCAGCAGAAAGATCGCTACAGGCCAACTGCATGGGACAGTTCACATAATTTAGACTGAACAAGGACAAATACTCATGTCATAACATTAGTTATGTTCTTCACAATCACTTTCCAACCCACCCACCCATACAAACAGACACACACACACACACACATTTTCCAGCACATAAGCCACAGTTAATTAGTAATTAATGCAGAGAAAGATGCACAGCAGCACACTGGCTTTGATAATCTGATTTGATTTCATTTTGAAAAAGCTTTTATGACCAAAGAGATGCAGTTCAGACAGACAGGAGACAATTTATAAATCGCATAACCACATACTGTATATGGACTTCCAAACAAAGGGATAACTGAGCATCTGGTAGCAATTATATGAAGGAGAGAGAGAGAAGTCCATATGTTCTTCATTAATCACCAGTGAATGCTGTGATTGTCTTCATCACAACATCTCCAGATGTATCTCTTGTTCTCTTGTTCTCTGTTTTCTTCTCTGCTTCTCTACAGCTGGATTTCCTCCCTACATAAAAACCATTCAACATCCAGGGGCCGTTTACACAGCGATGTTTGCAACCAAAAATGGAAAACTTCTTGTGGGTTTGGCTGTTCGTTTACATGACAACAGCATTTTAAGGTCCGAAACACAAACTATAAAAACAGTTTTTAAAGTTTATGAAGACATGTTTGTTTACATTTTCTGAGTAAACAGCAAAAATGCAATTCTGTGAAAACAATGACATCAGGCTGATGTATTTGTTTGTGATCAGTCTCTCTAGCACAACTACTGGTCTGAAGCATAATACAGTGTATTAAACAGATCTGTGTAAACATGGATCACTTTACAGTGTCGTCATGTGTACATTAAACTTCTCAAAAACACACAGGAAAAACGTGTTTAACACTGTTGTTGTGTAAATATTCATATTGTGAAAAGGTAATTTAAAAAAATGTAAATGTATGACTATATGGCAAATGTAATAAATCAGAACAGGCTGAGTGGGAAGAGCTCAACAGATTTCCACAGAACTGAAACATCATTCATTCATATGTCTGTTAATTAAACCTTTTGATAAATGTAATGGGTGATGATTTGAGATGCCTCACACTGGACTCACAGCTCTGTTTTTCATTTTACTATTTTTCAATCCATTCTACAGAATTTTCTGCAAAACTATTTCCACAAAATTGGTATAGGAACATTTATCTAAAGAGCAAACAAAAATCATAATATAAGATTAAAAACAACATTTTCAGTATGTCTAATATTTGCATGCAGTGAATTACTGGCATACAATGTCTAAAGTAATGAAACAAATTGTAAGTGGTCACAGGTGACAGATTTTAGATGCATGTTAATATCAGGTGTAAATAGCATTTGTCTCAGTTGGCCACTTGTGATTGAATCACCCAGCATGGATGTTGTGGCCATGTGGAAATGTAGTCATTGAACGCACACGTATTCTCTGGTGTTTTAATCCTAATGTGGTGCTGTGGGAATCTGGATTTTCTCACTCAAGTGAAGAAAGAGGAAACAGGAATTGTGCTTAATAAATCAATTAGTTTACAGCAGCTGTTGCTCTAAAAGCTCCATGTGATGTGAGATGTGATATTCCCCTCAGCTCTTCAATGTAATCATGCGTATGATGAACTCACATATAACAGTATCTGCTACATGCTTCTATAACACTGACAAAGAAGTGCTGTTGTGGTACAGACGTACACTGATATTATCAGATGGTAATACTATGGTGCTGAATGATATACTGTACCACATACTGTAATATTTACATTGCACTCCATGGTATGTTTTATTGAAATTTAACACTGAACTACTACACAATGAAGACCATCAGGCCTGGTGTTCAGCCTGTCATTAGCAGCTCCTTTCCTGTTTCAGTAACACTGAATAAACTCTAGAGATGCTACAGTTACACAAATAGCACCGTCACAGTGAATGGAATTCTATGCTAATGCTGGATCACTCCTCATTAGGTTTCGCTGCCAGGGAGGAGATGGATGTGAAGCTACCTGCAGGAACCTGATATCCCTGTAGGGAGAAAGACTAACAGGGAATGCTCGTTATCCACAGAGCTCCTGTCACCAGTCATTAGTGCTCCACATTTCTAAAGTTTCACACACACTAAACTACTCAAAATATTGTGTGAATCCAAATGGTGGTCAGTCTCCCTTCTCTATCTCCCTGCAAAATGACTGAAAATGTTCACTTATTAGAACTGAATATGAGATGAGAGATTCATTCTTGATAAATGAATGTTAGTTGTATTTTTCTCATTTCCTACATCGCTGTATGAAAATTGGTAGCATATGTTAATATGACTGATAATGAGGAGTACAGAACAGATGACTGATTCATAAGAACTGCATATAATGAGAACAGATTGCTCTACCTCTTCATCTTAATCAGCTCTGAAATACATCTCAGCTTTCATTAAGACGTTCTCCAGAGTCTCCAGTTGCTACTGAAACCTGGTGCTCAGAGCTGCCGACCTTTTTACTCATTTTACTGCTTAAATACGCTGCCTTACAGGACCTCAGTTTACTCAAAATCACAGGCAGTATAATTTATTTATTTATGCCAAGAAACATTATAGGCAATGTGTGGCTACATTAAATAAATATGTTTGATTTTTTGGAATTTTCTTTAGTCATAACATAATTTATATTCACAAATATATTTCATAATTCATAAGTTTCATAAGTGACATGTATTTGTCAGTTACAGTAACCCATAACCCATTACAGATACCCATAAATGTGACCTCTGCATTTAACCCATCCATAGTGAGGAGTGAACACACACTGCAAGTCGTGAACACACACACACCCTGAGCAGTGTGCAGTTACCCCTGCAGCGCCCGGGGGGCAATTAGGGGTGAGGTGTCTTGCTCAAGGGCACTTCAGTTGCTACTGATTACAAGCCCAACTCCCCATTCCTTTGTGTTATCTGACAGTTTTAATGAGTTTACTATTAAAATAATTATTAAAATATAGAACAATATTAATAATAAGTGATTCGAAAATCTTGTATGAATAAAATGACCATGAAATGTTTTACAATAAATTAATTGAAAAAAATATACACAATACTCACATTTAAGATACTTACAAAACATTAAAGTAGCCAACCTTAAAGGCAATTCAGTCGCTTACCATATAATACACACAACTTTTTGTTCTAGCTTCACGAGGCATCACCCCACAATACTTTTTAAACAGCATTAAGTTCCACTCTGTGCAAAACAAACTATTTCGCTAAATAGTTCCAAGCTGGTGTTATGGTCTAAATGTGTGGCTGGCCATGGTGGTCTGTAGTTGTTTTAATTGGTTTCCTGGCTGGTCTCCATACCTGACCAGCTAACAAGTGCACAAAAATCATAAAACCATCAAAATAAACCATGACATGCTTGGTTTAGGCCTGGAAAACCTTAGGCTGTTAAGGCTGTTAAGAATAAATATTCCTAGCAACTTGTCAGGCTTAAGGGTCAAGATTTAAGCTGGTTTACAAAAAATCTATCCATGACCCATAGTTCTGTTATAATAAACAGTAATGGGTAGGGTTTAGGTTATTTATAACATTGTGATATATGAATTTATATATTGTAATATGCAGGTGGCGTCCCTGAAAGCTACCGTGGGTGTAAGTGGAGAATCTGGGATTCCACCAACTAGCTCTCAAAGCCTCTGTCACTACAGCACAATCTTGCTCCTGTTGCTAAGGTGACAAGAAAGTGCAAGAGGAGGGTAACTGCTGGAATTACAAGCATGTAGAGAAAAATGTACATGCTTCATGAATACTGAGACACTGATCTGATACACCAGCTCTCAGGTAACATGTTTCACTCATGACTAAAGGTGAACATCCATAAATACAACACCCCTGACAACAGACACTAACAGCCTCCACTAAAGGCATGAGATATTGTACATTAAAGGTTTTCTTGGATTGTTATAATTACCTGGTTGTTAGTTATAATAGGAAATTGTAACATACCAGCTCAGCCAATCATAAGAGAACCAATGGAAGATAGATGGCAATGGTAGTGTTAGAAAATTGTTTGGAAACAATCGTTATCATTAATCATTATTGTAATTCTGTTTGGTACCTCAAGTGCTACAATTAAAACTTTGCCTCTAATATATAACTGAACTAATGTTTGGTATTTCATCTAATACAATCAGAAGACAGAACTATTATTACACACCTTAAACAATGCCGAAACAGAAGCCTGTACGAGGTTAAAGGAAGCTCTCTATATATAGCTGGCATTGAAGCATGAGCTGAAATACCATTGTTATTCATCCAATGTCAAACTGGAGTCTCACTGCTGTAGAGTTAATGGGCCTTGACCAAACGCAGGCCGAGGACACATGCAGAACATTCTCTAAAGGAGGGAGAGCGTGTATTTACCTACACTGACACTTCACTGCCCTAAAGGATAAATCTGTGTGTGTGCGCGTGCGTGCGTGCGTGCGTGCGTGTGTGTGTGTGTGTGAAATTATACACTTCCCATTGGTGTCAATCAGCCAGTAACAGTGCAGTGAAGCATTCAGAATCTGTCAATCATCTCTCACCTCTTCCCACTTCTTGGAATTCTGAACATTCTCCATGGATACAGCACTTGTCTTCCCCTATTAGGTCCACGAGGGGACTGTCAAAGTCTGTTCTGTCAAACAAATGCCAGTCCAGACGGATCGACTCCTGAATAATTTATGTCTTTTAGGAGTTTAGTCCTTTAGGAGGAAAATCATACTTTGTAATATTGATGCTTTATAAATGTGTCTACGCATTGTCTAGTTTAGTCTAATTTACACAAAAATAAAAAAAATTAAACCTAACAAACAGAAATTGACCTCTTGAATTGGGGAAGACATTAAACAGACAGGCGCTTTGACTTCATTTTGAGAACTGATGCAAGAAAATGAGGCATGTTATATTATATATATTAGCCAACTACACAATAGCTACATAAACAACATAAACCCCCCAGGCTGCAACATTTTGTTCAGTTCTGACAGAATATACCTGGGGTGTGGTGAGAGGGCCTGTAAGATCTTACATGAAAATATTTCACAGCAAAGATCTCATAACTGCGTTCAGCATGATGCTCAACACAATTACAGTATTATCCTGGAATAAAGAAGCAAAGGAGAAGGACAGTCAACTGGTCATGGCATAACGTTTGTTAAACATGGATAAAAAACCAACAAGTCTAATGACAAGAAGTCTTACTCGAAGATGACTGACCCAACACTCGACACATGACGGCTTTACAGAGACTCTTGTCTTGACAATAATATCTGTCTTTATTGATCTGACTGAATAGCATCAACTGTTCCACTACTTTTACTGAGAAATCACCAACTGATGAAGTCAGTCTGACAGACTATTAAAATAAACTTAATTTAAAAAGAAAATTAATTTACATATCATAACAAAAAATGTTTAATTCTCATCACAAATTCTCATTTATGAAAGTTTTTATTTGCACTTTTTTTATCAGATTTGGTTTACTTCCCTTGTTATGCTTAAGGAATACAGTAAACGAATGAAACTTGGGCATGTAATACTAACCTTTGACTGCTCTTTAATGTGCTTTAATGAAATGCTTTGTTTAAAATCATTAGCAGAGCTGACTCACAAACCAGTTCAGCACAAGGCTGTGTGACATCATCCAGGGCTGGGGTTTGTATAATCACAGTGTCTTTCCTCTATTACTGAAGATCAAGCCCTGTTGTGACAGTCCGGCTCTGAGATCAGTTTCTGGCGCAGTCATAACTCTCTCACTCCAGCACACACGTGTTCTCTGTGAGGATCAGTCTGTCACCATCTGTTGGCCGAGTGGATGCCAGATAAACAAAGCTCAGCACTGATCTGAGAGCAGTTGGACTCTAAAGCTGAGATCATTCAGTGCTGATCAGAGAGTGGTAACCACTGATGTGAGACCTGAAGGAGTGTGTTGTGATATCTGTTGTGTTTTCTTTAGTGGCTGTACCCACCTGATCCAAAAATAAAAAAGTAATCCTTTTAACAGTAACTCTTCATAATTTCATGATATGAAATTATATGAATGATAAAATTGCATGTTAAAGATGCTGTTGATAAAGTTTATAAAAACGACCAAACTCTGAATGAGAGCAGAATTAAAACCTTCAGCATTTCTGAATCAGAGCTCTGTAGTGCCTGCTGACAGCATATGAACATATCAAACATAACATCCTGGCCTCATCCCTGCTCAGCCACTGAACCTGTTCTTGTAATTACTGAAAGCCGCCAGGTGGCTAAACACTTGTTCGCTACTTCCCTGCGACGGAAGAGTCTCGCTTGATCCCCCAGCAGTCCTATCACTCCCTGGAGACAAACGTGGGAGTCAAATGACTGCAACAAGACAGCAGGTGTTGCTTTATTTAACAGCTCTAAAAACGTTCTGAGGAAGTTCTGTCTTGCGTATAGTGAGGCATCACACATACATATCAAAGTCAACGCCTTGTGCCAACTCATGCTGGGATGCCAGTACTGTGGCAGACAGGGGGGTCTTTGAGAGGGGGTCCGCTACTGGATAACTACTGCATATATTTATTGAGAAACGCTAGAAACATCTGTTAAGAAAATCCTCAAATGCATTCACAAGCTGTTCATACTGACATGAAAAGATAAGAGATGGTTTTGTGCCTCACGACTGAAGGTGAATTCCCTAAACAAGAGCTGGACATACATTTAACCTTTGAAACTTCCACAGTATTAGCACAACAAGAGGAGGGATGTTATTACTTCAATCAAACAGACTTTTTACCAGGCAGATGATAAAAAGTTTAAAACCTAAACATTCATATAGGAGTCAGCGGATGCGTATATACACACCACAATATCACATTCATATAGGAGTCAGCAGATGCATACATACACACCTCAATATCACATTCATAAAGGAGTCAGCGGATGCATATATACACACCAGAATATCACAGAGACTCTATTGATTTGGACCGGCAAACAACTGCCTAGTAATGCCCTAGCAACCACTCATTTTAACACTGAATATTTATAGCATTGGTAAAGCAATGGCTACATCAATGGTTCTACAACACATTAGTATAACTAATATAACTCACATTTTCTGCATCTAGTATTATAAGTATATACTTTGAAATAAGAACAGTAGTTCTTAGGTTAAAAATCAAGATGCAGCTTTCAAAATGATGCAAAAAAATAAACAAAATAATGTGTCTGTTTGTCTGTCTGTCAGCAATGTCATACTTAATTTAAATCTCTGAAGAACATCAGTCTTTATCATTGTCTATTGTTGTGTATTGTTGTGTCAGATTATGTTTAATGTCACTTTTTTTGTTTGTTGTCTACTTTGTAATTGGCAGTGAATAAAGAAGTATTCCCTCTCTGTTGTTCCTCATTGTTTCACAGCTCAGTTCTGTTAATTACAGGACCGTAACACTGAGACCCCAATTGACCCCTACCAGCAAATTCTGTGGCTACATTACTGCAACCCAGTCATATCCACAGGAACTCATACATCTCAGTGTCAGGACACAGAGCTTCTCATTACAGCATGAGGATTAATAACAGATGAAAAACACAGACAAACGGCCCTTGAATTAGAGCCGTGTAAATGAGAGGCCAAGGTGGTATGAATCTCAGCTCAGTTCTTCTCATGTTAACTCTTACTGGGAACAAATTAGCTATGAGAGCCGCCACATGCTGGGAACTGGTTTACTATGGCAGAAAACAGGAGAGACTTCTCATCAAAGATGTCTGAGCCTGACACACATCAGACTGTATGAAATATCAGACAGATCTTTTACAAAAAATTACCATTCAATCTTATTGGTCATTATTCCTGAAAACATGACAACTGCTCCACCCACTTGGCAGGTTCATGAAAGTTCTAAAGCTCCTGAGTATCAAACCTTCAAAGCTTCAAACCAAGTTCTTCATTCTTACATTGGTATCTGATCACATTCAGTACAATCTCTGATTGCACATGTAACAGTTTCCTCAGCCTGACAACATGTCACCCCTCACCACACACAGTAAGTTTACTGATGTTACTTACTTCAGACACATGTTGAAACAATAGGAATAAGTGAAATTATACTTTCAAATGTTGCATCCACAACCAGTTACAACCAATTTATATCGGCATAATTTATTTTACGTAGCACTTTTTATAACTTTTATAAGTGCAGTTTTACATATAAGAAAATGCATTAAAAATGAAGGATACATAAAACAAAAATAAACAACAGATGTCACAAAAACTAATTACAATGATTGTATTAAAGCTAGTATATTTTCACTTGAACACTCCTTAATTAGAAATCTCAGACATATAACAGAAACACATTTGCAGTGAGGTCAGGCTGTGTTTTACCACAGTAAATATAAACCTTTATATGGAAATTTAGAAGCTGAAATGTAATTCAATCATATACACACTTCAAGTCAGTGTGGGATGAACTGACCTACTGACAGTCATATCAAAACTACATACAGACAACACACAGAATGCCCAGTAACCCGACAGACAGTTTTCACAAATACTGTATGTTTATTATCTCCATCATCACTTGAAAGAAGGCAATTTTTAAACGCAGAGAGGTGAAGAGGAGCAGTGACGTTACTGTGGGAGTACTATCATCATCCATCATCTTTACTGAGGTGAGATTTACACAAGCTGACACTGAGACAGAGAAATGTTGTGAAAGTCGAGAGTGAATGAACTGTGTGAGATCAGCAGAAATCCAGGAGCCACAATCTAATGTCACTCCATTAGAGTGCTGACAGATCTCCTCAGAGAACCTTGAACCAGAACATTCCAGCCAGCCAAGACCTCTGCAAAGAATGAGTCTGAAAAAACACAACAGCTGAGAGAGAGAGAGGGAGAGGTAAGTGAGGACACAGACTGGTGTCTTTCATTGTTCTGTACTCTCATGCTGTTCCAATGGCCTACTAAGTCTAAAACTCATACCACAAAAAGTAATTTTAATGAATTTAGTATTGGCACAGAAACATTCACAAATGACTGTCAGAGAAATTAGCTTGAAATGTTCTCAGTCAAAATTTCAGTTTTAACCCAAAATACAGATTTAACAAACAAAACTGGGTGTAAAAAACAGTTCTGCCGCTAAATCTAAATCTAAAACTGGTAAAATATGAAACACATTTCACACCAAATTAAAAATGAGCTAATTTTTAGCAACACCCCTTGATGCCAAGCCTTTAAAAACACTATGATCAAGATGGTGTTAGAAAATAACCTCATTCCTAATTTGGTGTAAAACATGTTACAAATCAAGTATTTTGTGGTATCAGTTTAGATCGGTTTGCCCTTAAATGCATGTAAAAGACAAAACAAGCTGTTTATGTCACTTTATATATTGATCACATAGTTTCTAGCGTGGGCGGTCCCTGCTGAGAGGCTGTGTGTGTGTGTGTGTCTTTGCTATCTATTTCTCTAAACTGTTCAATAATTGTGATAAATATCTGTGTGAGAGCTATGCAATGATAAAAAATGCTAATATATAATAATATATAATGATAATAATAATAATCTTTTAACTAAACAGTTTATAACATCCATTATCCATTATTAAAAGAGATTAGAGCAGTTTTGTTAACATAGTGAAACATGTCAAGCTGACTTTCCCATTCATCAGATGCTCATAAATCAGACTAATCTTGCTTTAATAATGTCCACAGGTTTCTGAGAAAGTAACGTTTAAGGGTAAAGACGTTAATATCGTTAGGCTGGTATAAAAACAATGGTGGGCTTTGTCCTCACTAAAGCATCATGGATAATTAATTAAAATGGCCTTTAACATTTCCCCTCTCTTTCGTAACATCACTACTCAACACTCTCTCTCTCTCTCTGTTTGTTTGCATTTGGTTTAGGCTCCAGGAGACTGGGGAAGACATTCAGTTCAGTCTCCTGTCTGTGTCTTCATCCCAGTTTTAAATCCTGGCAGAATATTGCTGTTCCTAGACTGATGCTCGGAGGCATTTTCTAACAATAATAGAGTTGATGTATAAGTATTTAAACTATGAAACGCATTACCCATAAAAAGATACTTATTTGTATTTTGTCAATAATGGGGCCAAAAATCCTGCTAATTACACGTTAATGATAATTTCTTCATTACACTCTTGACTGGGATTCATCAAGTTTTCCTATGCCACTGCAATCTTTCTTTTGTTCTCACATAACAAAATTAAAATTGATAGAGTGAGATAGGAGTCTGTCCGGCCTCTGGCCTGGGGTAGGAATAATTTTGGTACTTTTGACATTAGGTAAGTTGTACGGTGTTCTGAGTTCAGCACATGTAAGACTTTCATACTTTCTATCTGAACAACATTAGTGAAGCTTTTCCTACTGCAAACAGACAGCAGACAGTGAAATCATTACCTCATCTCTGAACATCCCTCTATTAATGAGAGACAGACAGAGAAAGAGCTTCTCACTTATTCAAAACATCTCTGGCAATCAGACATCCAGGAAATATTTTATCCTCACACACATGCTAAAACACATTAACAGTTTCATTTACTATTAGTTAAATAGCACTTTTCACACACACCTTCAGTGAACTAAACTGTATTTCTGTCTCTGCTGTCAAAGCATTTACAGCATCACAGCAAAGCACAGCAAAATTTACAGTAGATATCTGTGCATCTTTCTGTTCACTCTAAAAACATAGAGTGACTATATTGTATATTGTAGCGCTACAATATAGTGTGATTTATTATACATTGTGTACATTAAATGATATATAGTCAACTTAGAAACAAGACTGTTTGTTTAAATATGAATATTTTAAATATTCGCATTAGCCTTTTATTGACCTTCTCTTTTCCTCTGCTTATATGACTTGTTGCTTTACTTTTTGAAACACTTTGTTCAGGGTATTTGGTTAGGAGAAGAAAAACACATTTTGGATGATACTAAGGTGTCACACATACACACTGCTCTACATTCCACACACTGTGTGTGTTTTTCTTCAGTCATGCTGAACACAATGACTGAACAGATGAACAAATGAGACTGTGAATAATGGCAGAAAGGGAAACGCTTGACACATCCAAAAATGAGTTACCGGAAACCCCCAGTGATGGACTGCATACAGTGGCTGTGAAATCTCAAACTCAAGGACTATGGCTTTTTCCCAGCACAAATATTATAATAAATCACCACAGCATGTTCTTCCTGATGAACAGAACCAGAAAATGACCCTTCTGTTGGACAGAGCATTGTAATAAAATCAGGTAGAACTGTTACACAAAAATGGCTTTCTTTCATAAACAACATAATAGAACAAAATGTGTTTATGATCAATGAGAACAATGCTTTACATCTGCCAATGCATCATGGGAAGACGTCTACATGTTATAGTCTAGGGCGCAGTTATTGTACGTCAATGAAAACAAACCGCTGCTGGTCTGTTCACATGATCAGAAAAAACAATGCAGGAGTCAGAACAAGCAGAAGTCACATTCATATTCCTTTATAAAAGCCCACAGGCTATATTATACAGAATTAGCTTCCCTGGGCTTCATTTTATAATATTAGTTAAAGTGTCTGCATCAAAAACAGTCAAACAGTTTCAATTAAACATTCTTTTTAATACTGTACCTTTAAGAGATCTATATGTAAATGATCTCTGTTACGGCAGAGGTTTGAACAGTTACATTTAGAATTATATTTGCTGTTAAAAAGGTAACAGGTTTTAACTAAAGTTGTAGCTAGTAGTATAAATAAATGCTCTGAGTGTTGAATCCACTCACTCCTCAGGCCGCCTGCAAGCCTCATCTGGCCCATTAACCGTCATTCTGTGTTTCCTGAAGTGTCTATATATGAACATATACTTTTTATAACTCTCAGTCTCCCAATAGTCAAAATGTACCAAAACCTCTTAAGTTCAGTACCTTTGATTTATGTGATACAACATATGAACATTGTTATATCTAATATCTCACATATCAACTCTCTTATATAGTATTTTGTAATGTTTGTGTATTATATGCAGTTTTACACATTTAAATATGAATTTTCAAATACTGTGCTAACACAAACTCACTGACATGCATTTGATCACTGACTAAATGTTTAGTCAGTTTTCCAGAAACTCTGTTTTGAATAGCCAATACATTTGAATCTGAATATGACTAAAAATTAAATGTAAATTAATTTAAACAGTGAAGAAAACAATCTGGTGGCATCAGATGTAAACTCACCCCGATTACTTTACTCATTTACATTCAGACCGCAGCCCTGCCACTCTCTGTCACTCATTACCTAGGTAACAGCTCATTTGCATAACAGCTTGCTAGTGTTAAAGGGCCAAATGTGGCAAATATAAAAGAATCAACATAGTGAAAGAAATCACGTGTGTGTGTGGGGGGGGGGGGGATTTTTGTGAATATAGAATACATCTATGAAATATGATCATAAATCATATATGCCATTATGTGTGCGTGTGTGTCAAGTTTGTCAAGTTTTGCATTTCTAGGTGTATTAGGTCTGGTTATGTAGGATCACACACTCTGCTCCAAACATTAACAGAGCATTTTAGATGTTTATTTTTAGGTGAAATGTAATTCTTTATAGGGTAAAAAAATAAACAGTTAAACAGTCACTGCTCTGATTTACATGCAAAAAATCATCACAATACATGCAAAATAATCTAAACTGACCCTAAAATGCACTTACTCAGAAAGTACAGACAAAAAGTATCAATATGCCCTACATCAATATTATTCCATCTCCACCAAACCCTGTCAAGCCATCTTCATCTAATGCACATCATGCTGTTTACAGACAGACTGCGGGGACTTTCAGAAACCCAGGAGAGATGTTTGCTTTAGCTTAACTAGATCCGTACTGATCTGTCTCACCTCCAGAGCTGACTGAAAATAAAGTCTTTCATTAAAATCTGTCTTTTTGAGTTTCAACAGTCAAGAGTGTGACTGAACCTCACATTCACTCATATTCACTCTGTGTGGTGAGAGAATTAAAGGCTTTTTCACACCAAATATGAAACAGCAAATCAAATCACACCAAGACGTTTACTTCAAAGCTAGAGTTCTTGCTACAGCAATGTTAAGTAAAAAAGGGACTACTGTACATAGAGAGAATAACAGTAGGGGCTTGAATCTGTTTTTTTATTTAAGGCCTGTGTTATGAACAGAGATCCGGCTCACTAACCAGCTGTCAGACATCAGGGGTGCTACTGTAAACTGGTGTTCAGCCACACGTCACCAATAACACGTCATGAAAGACTAACTGTGTTGAATAAATGAATATATCAGCCTATAGTTTATGTGGGTTTTTAAGTCTCATTTAGTCACACAAAATTTGTTTATGAGAAACTAATTCAGACCTATGCCGACCTGTATATGGGTACGAAACAACACCAGCAAATGATGACAGAAGTTTCAACTATGAGTGAATTCTTTCCAAAGAAGGAAATAAAGTGCAGATAAAAAGAATTGTCTCCAATTGCTATTAGATCTACTAGATTCCATTTACTTTTTAGAAAAGCTTCCTAAATCACGGTTGGAGTTGGATTCTGTGTCCCCATACAAGACATACCATACATACTATATAGTACACACACACATAAATAATCAAATTGAAAATGAGAGATAATATGATCGAGGTGTGTTTCTCTCTCTCTCTCTCTCTCTCTCTCTCACTCAGTGTCTAATTGATACAACAAAAATGATGAAGCTCTGTTGCTAAGAGACATAATCAAGATGAAATAGGGCAATTTACAGTTATTACAGAGCAGGCAGAGAAAGGGAGTGCAAAAACATGACATATAAGGAAAGATAGTAAGAAAAAGACAGATAAAGTGAAAAAGAAACAAAGCAGATAAACAGCAACTACGTTAAAAAGCACCTTGTACACAAGCTATGCTGTGATAAGGAGAGCATGCTGGGATACTGCAGGTACACATGTGTCATGAGTCATGTGACAGTGATGAATGCAGTGTAAAGAAAACCATTTAGCCATTCACCAAAGAACAAGATCAATGGAGAAACAAAAGGATGGACAGATCGCTCTGAACACACACACACACACACAAACACACACACACACACACACACACTCACACACAGAATGGCTCTCAGACAGAGATTAAACGAGCACTGCCTGCATTGATAGATTGTATTATTTCCTGTCTTGGCAGCTGAATTAGCTTAATGCATATGTGAGACCAACAGAAACCCAAAGCGCTTTAACACAATGAAAGAGAGAGAAAGGAAATGGATATTGGATTGTCCAATGCATATTAAACAAAAAAGTTACATTTTCTGAAGCAAATGTGAGAGGCTGCTGTGCAACACTGTGCAAGTGTTATGTGTCTTGTACACGGTTAAAAGGGCAGGTGGTTGCTATGTGGTTGCTATGGTGTTCTGGGTAACTAAACAGGGCTGCTTGCTGACCTAAGTAAAAAGCCTTCCTGTTATTGTCCATGGATATGTCTCTTCTTCAATATGAGATTTTTCATCAGCTTTTAAATCGGGCTCATTTTATAGTTACATCACTCCTTTCCTCGACAAGCTGCACAATTTAATGTCTGTAGCACAAGCAGCGATGGTTTAGTTACACACTAAGTAGTTGAACACCGAGTGAGTGTGTGATCACTGTACAGCTGTTGGCTATCAGATCTGTAAGATTTTAGTATCAATGATCCATCTGGGACACTTTTTCGGCAAATCAATGTGACAGAGCTAAAATGGTCAGCTAGGTTGATTGTAAAAGTGTTCTCATTTATTCACTTATTATGTCACTCACTGGTACAAAGATGTAAACACATATTTTGACATCTGTTAGAGAAGGCTGTTTTCATCTGTTTTAATGTATTTAGGAAATACCGCCCACATCTAACATAACTAGCATAACTTATATAATGACTGAACTTAGAGATACAAATCGACTTTATCAGTTTAAACGTCCACCGATATAAGAAATGTCTAATTCCTGAAACAAGCTAATGTCACAGATTGAACACTGAATGAATGAATGAATGAATGAATACATGAATAATTAGACTTTGCTCCAGTATTTTCACCTATACAGTGTATAACATCAGAGCAGTACAGATACAGATGGAAGACATAATAATGCAATCAATGGCTTTATTCATGTTTTTCTCTGTAATTTATCACAGGGTAATTCATTCTATTCTGTGTCCTGGACTGCATTAACCTCAAACAGGAATTATGTGTGTCATGCTAACACAGTATTAAATATGACAGTCTACTTACGGATGACATGTGGTCTAATTACAGAGATATAATAATATTAATATCAGTGTCTGTAAACCCCCACTGAGAGAAGTTTTAACCAGCCCCCCCCCTCTCAGTCATGTGGTCAGTGTCGGGGTGGTTTACTGCGGTTAGCGTGGAGAAATTCTCAGCCAGTCTGAACATGGTTTTAGAAATGCCCAACTATATAATCACAGCCATGAGGTATGCAGATTATTCACTTTGCCAGTCAGTCTAAGACAGTATTGCCGGTATGTTTTCCAACCTGGCCAATTAGACTGTCATGATTTGACATGAGATTCAGACGCTGTCACACTGAAGCTGTTTCCCACAGCATCAAACCAGAGGTTACACGTCATACATGGTCATACAATGTCATTTAACACTGTAGACATTTTATACTGACTCAACAAAATAACATTTAAAAAAAGCAAAAACTGCAAAAAATCATGAAGCTATGACTTAAGAAACAACATTTACACTTTTACATCTTTATTAATGTCCCTGTTAAAAGGTTGAAAGGGAATTAAACTAAAGATGTAAAGGTTGGTTTAACACATCTTCTCTTGGAGTCATGGTAGCAGCTATTTCTGCCGCCCGGTTGCCAACAGATATTACACCCCAATCACTCTACGCCTCTCAGTCGTCACGTCAGCCTTTATTAATGGAAAGAGGAAATGGCAGGTGGGACTTACAGTTCAGGAGTCACGTCTTAACAACAGCTGCTACAGGGATCCTTTGACCCCCTCCTCAAATCCACTGGGGTCTCTGCCTGTATTATCAGCCATTTATAACTGGATTTTCTGTGATTGTATGGATTCTAAAACCTCAGGAACACTCAAAACATCAAAATGAAACACTGCAGGGGTAAAACACAGAACCAGCCACAACAGCAACCTAAGAAAAATTACTTAATTTTTGAAATTAGAAAATTAGAGATTAGAAATTTGCTTTTTGCAGGCCAACAATTGTGATCATGCCAGTATATAAGTTGTGCAATGTAATCAATTTAACATTTATTCTAGATTGTTTAACATAATAATACTGTAATAATTGAAATCTTTATTGTATCTTTAAATGTAATCGTGACAATATTGAAAATATAGGCAGTTTCTTTTTGTCAGGTAAAATTAGCTCATTTAAATGTTCACAAGGAGATGTTTTAAACATTTTCAAATTAAATATCTGAGTAAGAATGTGCCTTAAGTTTATGGAGTTTAGAAGCTTATTTTAAAAAACATTTCATAGTTAATCTGAATACCTTGAGGGGTACAGCGTTCCCTTAGTTGTTTAATCACCAATATAACAGCAGGATATAAGAATCAGCTAAACTATGCTAACAAAACACCAAATGTTTAAACAGGTACCACAAAATACAGCAAATTCAAAACACACTTAGAGCATTAAGCCCTGAGCAGCACACATTTGTTCTCGTCATTACAAGAACTGGTCAAAAACATCATGAAACACAACTCAATCAAACATTTAACCAAGAAAAAGAGAAATAAACGTTTGGCATAAGTTCTCAGGGTGAGTGATAAAGCTGTTAGCATTACTGGTCTGTTTATTTAAAATAAAATAACCAAGACATAAAGTCAAAACACTCAACAGGTACAATATGAAGAAAACCAAAACCAGCTGTGGTGTGTGTTGAGTGCTTATTCAGCTGTGAGCCACTGCTATTTCAGCCCCCCATCCCAACATGCAAACATTCAGACCCCCACACGTGTTTTAAAAAAGGTAATTTGAATCAAAGTTGAGAGAATGTTATTTGGCAATTGACTGAGTAGCTTGCTTGTATTAAACTACTTACACTGCACTTAAAAATGTACTGAACAGTGCCTCCAGAAGCTTTATAGCCAATAAAGTAAGACCACTGACCAATCAGCATACAGGAGATTCAGGTCTACATAAACACCATGAATAACAAAAAACTGATAACAAACAGAAGAAAATCTATAAAATGCCTTAATGCCTGAATTCAAATGCTGGCTGACGAATAAACATCTTTTTAAAGCAACAGGTGAACAGTTCTTTCTTTTGCTTGCTAAAAAATCTATTTTTATTCCTTTATTGCAAAAGATCGTGTTGATTTATTGTGTGTTTTTCTTCAGTTATGGTTCAGTATGTTACATCACGAGTGGTAAAAACAGGCACAGGACCAAACTCTGGCTGCACCTACAATTCTGCTATGCAACACCTAACTGTTTATGTTCATATTAACAGATTGCACTGCTTAATGCTGTAATCTATTAATACGGGTGGCAAAAAAATATGTGCCACTTCCTTATGTCGTTTGAAATGGGGCCCGCAAGTCTGGACAGCTGATAACTGGATTTAGTCCATCCTTACACACTAGATAAACAGTTTCATTCAGCTGTTAATGTGTTCTCACTGCTGAACTTGACAGTGGCACGTGTGACTGATCCTGACACAGACGAGGGCTGTTTGCAAGGGTCTGGCGTCCATCAGTGAGACAGAGACACGCGCTGAGACTGCCTCTATGTGCAGCTGTTCAGAAATTTAGATCAGCCTGTCAGCTGCCACCCAGGCAGACAGACACAGACACTGTCCTATAGCTGCCACATGAATATCGAAGCTGCCCCAGCAAAAACAAGAGAAACTGGTGTCCAGTAAGATGTACAACTACAGTAAATCAAAATCCTTCAGTTAGTATAATAGCAATAATGAGTCAGTTAGTATTTTCGGCATATTTAGTGTTTAAGGTTAGAATGTTCCTTTCTGAAATGCTATTCAAGGCCAGTGACAGTGATCCTTATAAACGGTATGGTTTTATAACACACTGGAAACGCCAAAAAGACCTACAGCATTTGCTTATAAACATAAACGTTACTCACAATTAGAACAATCACACGTGCAAAATCATATTCATACATGCTCATAAACAAACACAAAAATGATCACAGCCAGGGCCTGTGAACTTTAATGCAATGACACTGAATAGAGTTTCTGTTGCTCAGTAATAAAGAACTTCCAAGAAAAAAGACAGACTGATAAAATGTAATTGAATGTACTGCAAGCCTCTCCTTGTGATCTGTCAAATGCATAAATATAAATGT
Source organism: Yasuhikotakia modesta (assembly GCA_036877545.1). NCBI lineage: Eukaryota > Metazoa > Chordata > Actinopteri > Cypriniformes > Botiidae > Yasuhikotakia > Yasuhikotakia modesta. The sequence continues at coordinate 20,311 of JBAJNP010005537.1, forward strand.
ATAAATAAACAAATTTATTACAAGGGTAATTCTCCAGCAGTCACCTGAGGTAATTGGTTCATGGCATTTTACATCTAACCTTTTGGTTACCAACCTAAAAATACCACAGATAAAGTCATAAAAAATAATAATAATAAAACACACAATACATAATACACTAATACATGTAGTATGCAGCAAGCTAAAACCTAGTTTTAAAATCAAGCTAAAAGTAGTATGTATGACTGGGCATCTGCCCTATTACTGCTGGTTTAAGGGCTCAGTAGAACATGGAATTTGGATTCAGCCCAACTTACTAACATTTACACAAGTTTATTAGCAAGAAATTAGACCTGAGATCAGACAAGGTCAAAAAGCATGTGCTACTCTCATCACCAGAGCCACTTAAAAAGAGTAAATGGCATTAGCAGTGTTCAGGGCTACAGAATGAATGAGCACACACTGACTGAAGCTGGTCCTGGGCATAATCACACACACACACACACTGCCTGGACCAATCAGGCACTTCATGCATAATACAGGTAATATGAGACAGACTCACTGTAATGCAAAATACACACAGTCCACAGTCTTTCTTTTGTCAAACCATCTCAGTGTTTTCTCTGTCTTCTCCGACTTTCAGAATTTTTACATTTCTGCTGAATTCCTCTTTCAAATGCTCTGCACAAAGGTAAAGCTGCCCGGATGGTTCTCAGTCAAACAGCCACCAAAACTGGCAACTGGCAGCATCTTAGCAAAAATAAAAACTTGTATTTAACTGTAACTGCAACTGTATTTAAAATACAACTTTACATGCCACACAGAAATTCTGCTCATTAAGCTCATGAGATTCGACTTCCTAATGTTGACATGCTAACAACAGATTATATGCACATTCTATCATTTTGTTGTCAACATTTTTTAGTCTGATGTTTTTCTAAGGGATATTTACCTTCAAAAAAGTATAGTAATAGTTGTTGTAATTTTTTTTAATAATAGTCACCTTTTCATACTGTTGTACTGCTAATATTTAATATTTTTAAATATTCTGACTAAAGGTCATTGCGATGCATTCTTGCATGGCCCTCTCTGTTAATGGTACATACGTTGCTGCTTTAGAATTTGGTATGTTTGCCTTTTGGGTCTCTTATGTTGAAAATAATGCTTTAAAATGCAGTCTCAGTAGTCAGCCGTTTTGGCTTCTAGAAAACTGCAAATGTCTGGATTTTGAACTGTCCTGTCAGAATGCAGCATTAGCAGTTGGAGTTTGGATGTTTCTGGGGCTTGTGGTAAGAGGGTGAGTTATTGCGTTACTTTCATGAGCTGGAGAAGGGGCTATTTTTGGTAACATACACCCAGGCATCACATAGCGCACATTTTTGGGTAATTGCCTTAAAGTGAGAGACCTAATCCATTGTTTCCAAGGCATTACCAGAGCTCTCTTTCCTGCCATTACACTAAATGATACACAGCTGAAACAAATAAATCAAATATATCACAGCTATTTCCAATGACTAACCCCCCATTATCAAGAGAATAACAAAAACATGTTTCTCTCCACGGTGTGCACCATATGTAGCCAACTCTCTCAACAGACACAAAGAAAATGTCTCTCGTAAGCTCAACCAATAAAACAAACAGGTTTTTTTTTGTCTCTAGTCCCTAGGGATGTCAAATCCCACTGGTGAGCACGTGTCACACAAGCCATCAATTTGTAGCTCCTTTCTGTGGTGAGGGGAATAATTCCATTATCTTATTCCACCCCCACTCACTCAGCTAATGCTGTGGCTGGAGTGATTACCTCAGTGATGATGTCACAGAGAGAAGCTTGAGTCAGCGGCTGTTCCCTCACCAGGGTTCTAGATTTCTAGAACACAAAGAACGCATGTTTCTAGCTGCATCCAGACCACTTACAGCACACTAGGCTAAAGATGATGAATGAAACAGACACAGCTCAAACTCTGCTATTAATAACATCTTAAGTGTTCTGCAGAGTGTGAGAGAACGTTTAGGGCTCAAATAGTAATGTGATCAGGAAGTGTGGGTCTTCAGAGATAACAGGAGAACGCCTTTCACAGGAATGAGTGAAAGAAGAATGTGGCTTCTGATTGCTGCTTCTCTTTAGTAGTCAGCAATCATTGCATCTCATGAATATTATGAGTCACGGTTCGGCAGAGGTTGAAAATACTCTTCTGTTAACTATAAAATGTGACAAACCCCTAAAGATGGTCATCAAATGCCATGCCACATCTGCTGCCTGAAAGGTGTTCTGGGTTGTTGCTGGCTTGTTGATTGTCAATTCATACTCACTCAGATACCCATCGCCTTGTTGTGCTTTCAGTTGGGGGTGTGGTTAGGGCTGGGGGCAGGGCTAATATTAACCTCTGTTAGTGTGGTGGTTAGCTCAAACTGCTAAAATAACATTGGTCTTATTAAAAGAAACTCGAGAATCTCAAGTAATGTTTTAATAGCTCATTTCTTTTTTTATAGGAAAAAATATTTAATGCAAACCAAAAGGAGTAAAACCTAAAGCTAAAATAACTAAACTAAACTAAAGCACCTCTTCAAGGGATTTTTTAATTAAGTCATCCATTTGTAGAAAATAAATACCAATGTATCAATTATGCGTTGAAGTGTAATACGTTAGGATTCCTAGCCCCAGCTTTAAACGACAATAAAAATAGTAATACTAGCATTAACAAGCACCATTAACTAGAAATTTGTAAAGCTGAACAGCACAATATCTGTTTTATCCTCTTATTGTGTGACTTGCAGAACAATTTCCATGGTACAATATGTATAAACAGTTTGTCTTGACTAAAAGCAGAAACATAGGCTTTGATGAGTTGTCCCTTCAGGACAGATAAGACCCAGAACTACAATTCTGAGCCTGTTTTCTAAAAATAGTGTGTTATTCTGTTTACTTAGAAACACAATCGCAGTACCCAGCTGAGAAGGTAATAAATCCAGGAGAGTTTTAGCACTGGAGGGGAAGCCATTAAACAAAACTAAAGTTAATAAAGTTTTACAGAGCAAGAAGCACTAAGATCTGTTGAGGAGAACTGCTGAGAAATATTAAAATATATCCCTGTTGTCCACTGATATTAAAAAATACAGTTGGACTAAAACTACTTGGACATTTTTGTGATACAATACTTTGAAAAGCATTGTATTGGATAGAATATCAGAGAAACGGCATTTACAATCACATCAAAACTTTTCTGAGCCATGACTGAGAAACTGATTCAGCAGATTTATGAAGTCAGTTCCCCTAACACAGGTGTCTTAGCAGGGAAACCACAGGTGTAGATCATCACATGAACTATAGACATGTTCCACTAACCTTCTAAAGATGGAGTCCAGAGTCTCAGAGATGCACAGTTAAATTACAATTAACTGACTATAGTGATGCAGAGAGGCCATTGATAAAACCAGATCATGTAAATAACTTGCATTAACTTGCAATGATACTAAACAAGTATTTCTATAATTAGAATATCCCTAATCCCAATGCCAATGGCTAGTATCAAATGTTTTAATATGGCTCTTATGTAAACTAGGACAATAGAATATAGGCCTTTTAGAAACCAGGAAAAGCCCTTTGATATGTCCTGGCCAGCTTCCTCTTTTAATAGGAAATGTCAAATCAGACCAGAAAATTGTTTCCAGCAAACCATTTCATGTTGTTTTTTAAAATCCGTTAACTTCTATCTTTTAGTTCTGCTAATAAAATGTACAGCGGAACTATGTGGGAATCTGTTTAGTCAATTGCGGTCCAATGGCCTTTTCCATTCCATGTACTCAGATCCACAATGAGCATGTGGTGTTGTTGCCTTGGAGACAGCCACATATAAGAAAATGAACTTTATTGCTGGTGACATCTGTTTTTAAATACACTTTTAGAATGAAGACATGTACTTCATGCACACTAAAAACACTTAAATGGTAAAGGGCACTGGGTCACGCTTGTTAAAACAAAATGAACTTGATAAACTCATCATCATAGTTAAGAAAAAGAGGAGAAATTTAATTGGCAGAATTCTTGCCAACACTTGCAGGGTTAATAGCAGTCAAATACTACAGACCACTGAAATAAAACATGACTGCAATTGATTTAAAAAATGCTCATGTCATCTTATTACAAATAAGCATTTCTGGGCTTTTAGATCAAAGTTAAATGTCAAATCTTTTTTAAATTAGGTCATCCACACACACAAACACCAGAACACACACCCCAGTAATACAGTCTTAAAGCAACAGTTCACAAATAAAGTAGAATTCCATCATTATTTAATGTTGTTATTTCATGTTGGGTGATCTTTTCTTTAAGGTGAAGTGTTTTGTTTCTGTGACACCGAACAGAATCCCCCGAACAGAATCCCAGAATCCCCCCAAATTATTTTTTTTTTCAAATGATCCCCATATTCCATTGGTTAGACAAACAGATAATTCCACCTCAAATTTGCACCAGTGGTTAAGCTAATGCTGCTGTGTTGGTTTGTCAGGATGCTTAAACAAACATATTTAATTACATATGTCTCCTTTAAATTACACTAGAGAGTGGGTAACAGGGTGAAACATTCCCACAGCTGAAAAAAAATCATATGTCTGTGTGTTCAGTATACAATTCTGATCCAGGATTTTGATCCAGCTACATCCAGCTCTCATCTCCCCCACATCAGATTCAAATTCCTACATGTCAGACACTGGAGATTGTTAAATGCATCACAGAAGCCAGTCTGAACCCGTGTGTGTGTGTGTTTGTGTGTGTGTGTGATATATAAATATATGCACATTCGCATGCTGTGTGGGCTGTAAAGGCATCACATGCCGTTTCTGCTCTGATCACTTTACTAACAGATTTTAAAGTTTTGAGAGTTATTTATTTGTTTCATTGATTTAAAAGAACTTCAAATGTATCATGTTAGGAATCTCATGTTAGGAGTTTTACTGATATTTTTCCAAGTGCAATATAAACTAAATAAAATTCCAAAGTCTGCAATGTCTGTGGTTTATAATATTGTCTGACCCTCTGATCACTAGCATCCACTCTCCAACACATCCGCTCTCCAACAACTCTCTCTGTCTCACAGACACACACACGGGTTCGGACTGGCACACTACTTTTTGGTCTGGTGAACTAACAAATGAGTGAAAAAAGTTAAAACTGAACTCCATTGTGGCAAATATCTAAGGATCAGAATCTCACAGAGATTATGGATGAATCCTTTTGGCATGGACTGGTGAGCAAATACTTAGCAACCACCCAGAAAACCCTAGCGACACCATAGCAACCTCTCCAAAAAAAAAGAAACTACACATCAATGCAAATAAATCACTTTGAACACCTGACTGCATAGCTATTCCCTGGCAACTACCCCAGGATTGTAGCAGCAAATTTTACATGGGCAATTACCCCTCATTTTCTAAAACAACATGGTTGTTACCACAGTAATGTGTAAAACTGTGGTATTCTGGCCACCACTGTATAAAATGACAATAACTACATAAATGTGACATTTCGGTAAGTTACAATAAAACATTTCATAACTTCCAACCTAAGACGACAAAGATGAGACTATATGAAGCTTCTCTTACAGTTTCTTTTCTCCATTTTTAAACGCTACAGTTAGTTCATGCTGGCAGTCAGCCGTATGGTTACCGTGCCAACGCAGTCTGTTCATTATTACACCAGCTGTATTCCACACCAGCACTATCCCAAAAATACACACAAATCACACAACTGAGTATGAAGTAAAAGCTGGTCCATGCCAGTCGGCCAATCCAAACTCTGACTCTTGACAATTACATGAGTGTGAGCCAAAGTGCTTTTAGAAGAGAATTTTCTGATCCTGCTCTTTCATTCTCCAGGAGTGAAAAACATCTCACCAGCTTCTCCAGCGCCACATTTCACACACACTTGTTGTTTGGTAGTAAACCAGCAGCATGTTACTTATCTGTAAGACATGCAGTATGTTCCCCCTCAGGGTTTAACAAGAAGGTCTCTCTCTCTTTCTCTTTTAGAGTGGATAGTTTTACCAGATGTGCACAGAAAGCAGGAATATATGAGGATTTTGGCAGGGTTCTTCAAGGGGGAGTTGTGTGTGCTCTCTGGGCAGACCAGAGGAGGCTGATATCAATAAAAACCATCTCAAATGCATCTCAGCATTTTAAAACACCCTGGGAGAACAGGCAGAGATTTACAGTCCAGTCTCCACATCAGTCCACCTGCTCAAACCCTTTATGTCTCATTTAGAGTTTAAATAACAATACCTGCAAGATTTGATGAATGATTCTAAAGCTCTGAAATGTACCCAGAGGAAATATTTACTGCTCTTTAATAGCTCAGGAGATTTAATGAAGCTCTTGTCTATGTTTTGTGGATGTATTTAAGCATTTAAAGGTGTACTTAGTGATTTCTGAGAAATACTGTCAGAATCTGATATCAACACTCAAACAAATAATTTTGTGTTTTTTTGTGTTTTTTTGTGAGATGACAGCTTTGTGTGCGTTTAAACAATATTGTGTTTGGACACAGTCCTGCCTGTGTAAATAGAATAAAACAAAGCGGATCAGACAGATCACCACAATATCACTATGCTTCAGTACCAGAGAGCGTATGTGTCAGCTGTTAGTCCTCACCTGTGCTGCATTGTGTGTTCATTATTGTGAGTTTGAAGCAAAGAGGAAATAGTGTGTTTGTTTGTTTGCACTGATTTTTAGCAGCATTGGTGCAGAAAAAAGGTGCAGAAATTACTTACTGCACCTTTAAGTGTCAATTAAAGATTGAACATTGAAAATGTTCTGGATTTGAAACCTCACTGCTGGTAAGAACCTCCCACTTGACATGACAGGATGTGACCTGACTGACCACAGCCTGCATTTACATAAGGGTATTTAAATAAGGGTATATCTGGAATCAAGTGGTAGCTGGTAAAAGTAATGGTGCAATCTGCTCAATGCATTAAAGGGAACCATGGAACTCCATTGTGGCAAGACCCTTAACACCTGGAATATGATTGTACCGCCCACAAACATGATGTGCATCAACATCATAATCCACACCTGAGTTTACTCAGAGATGGTCTGGAAGGTATAAAGTTTTGCAATAACAAAAATGAGAAAACTGTTACTGTGTGCAATGTATTGACTGATAAGTTAATCAGTCTTTATGAGTGCTGACTGAGAGGACTCTGAGAACCTGAGTGACTGAGAACAATTTCAGGCCTTTTTTGTCTGTTAGAGTCTTAAGATGAATTGAATCCTTTGGTTTAAAAGTTCTTCCCCCGGCTCCACTACAGTTACAAATAATGGTCACTTACTCATTTCCCCCTCTGGAAAGAACAGCACTGCTGATCGTCAGTGTGAGTTGTGTGTTAGTCTCTGGAATGCTGGTGGCCCTACTTGGAAACCTACTAGTTTAAGACTCAACCAGCTTCACCAGAAACAGTGTCTGACAAGCATTTTCTCCCTCACAAACAACATGACTGTTCTAGTTCCCCAGGACGGCGTATACATTACATTACATTTATTCATTTGGTCGATGCTTTTATCCAAAGCGACTTACAGTGTATTTAAGGTATACATATGGTCAGTACTTGTATTCCCTGGGAATCTAACCCACAACCTTTGTGTTGCTAACACAATGCTCTACCCGCTGAGCTACAGGAACATCGGTAGATTGGTAACACCACAGCCAAACTTAAATCAAAAATTACTTTTGCTGACCTCAAGTCATCTGGGAATAACATAAAGTTTTAATGGTTTCTACACCCCTTCAACCTTTAATAATCAGTCTTGTCTGAGGAGAGAAACATCATTATAGGTTGGATGAAATGTTTTGTAAAAAGAATTAGACAAAGATTTGAAGTGACACACACCCATTGATTGGAGCTCCATCAACCATTACTCTCTCTCTCTCTCTCTTTGTTTCTCTCTCTCTCTTTCTCTCTCTGTCAGTGAAATACAACGCTTTAAAAGCATTAGCCAAGCAGCTCCTTTTGCACTAAGCAGTCTGTTTTGCCTTAGTTGGCCGCTTACCCCACACTTTCATCTGAGTGTATATGTGTGAGTGCTGAAGACAGCAGTATGGTGTCCTGCAGAGCTTTACTCTCAGAGAAGCACACAGTTTTACCTCAACAACAGAATGTGAAAGGACACAACATGTCTGCATTATGCTGCAGGACAAAGCATTGAAATCTTCCATCTACAATATAACAGTGGTGCATAACAGTGGCTCCTTATAGCGCGTAGTTGTATATGTTGTTTTACAATAATGTTCTAATTTCTAGCTCAAATTGTCTCAGGTCACTTTTTTAATATAATTTAAAAGTGAAAGTGAAGTGACGTGTTTGTCAGTTACGGTTGCCCATAACCGAAATGTGACCTCTGCATTTA
>JBAJNP010005538.1:0-28684 GCA_036877545.1 Yasuhikotakia modesta
TAAATTGTATGACAATTGTCAATTTTATTATTTTTGTGTAACCCCTCAGGCTCTCGTGGGAGGGAGAAAGGAGAGTTCACAAATCTGCAGGGCATCTGTGCCTCCATCAGTGGGAGGGTGATTGTAGCGGACAGCAACAACCAGTGTATACAGGTCGGTCATTTGGAAATGCATGACAGTATAAAATCAAAGATTTTATCCGAACCAATTTACCAAACATTAAGTTAATGAGCTAGTACATGAGTACAACTTTAATGTTGTCTTCATGAAGGTTTTTACAAATGACGGGCAATTTAAAGCACGTTTTGGGGTCAGAGGTCGTTCCCCGGGTCAGCTGCAGAGGCCGACGGGCGTGGCAGTCGACACAAATGGAGACATTATAGTAGCTGATTATGATAACAGATGGATCAGCATCTTCTCTTCTGATGGGAAATTTAAGGTGATGTTTTATATATACACACACACACACACACGTAGTGGGACATGCATATAAATTTCCCTCTTATATTGCAGAATAAGGTCGGTGTTGGGCGTCTCATGGGACCCAAGGGTGTAGCCGTGGACAGGAACGGTCACATCATTGCAGTGGATAACAAAGCCTGCTGTGTTTTCATCTTTCAGTCTAATGGCAAACTGGTCACCAAGTTTGGAGCCAAAGGCACCTCAGACAGACAGTTTGCAGGTACAGCAGGACAGCAAAGAAATGGCTGTTGTATGTAGATATAAATGTTGTAGCGGTTATATTGTCTGAGTTTTAACAAATGAATGAGTTGCAAAAGTTGATTGCTTGTCCTTTAACATCTCTTTCTAATACTTATACCTTCTTCTTGTGCTGTTAAATGTCAGCATTCATTAATACTGTAAATGAAAGTTTACAGAAACAGCATTGATTTCAGTAAATGCCAAATGAATCTTTTGCAGGGGAAACATTTGTATATAAATCCCAGCAACAAAAAACATCCTATTATCAGCAAGACACATGATTAATCATTGTGGGAGGACAATGCCTATAGACTGCCAGTGTGTGTGTGTGTTTTATAACACAAATGGCCAGATTTACCCAGGCTTTGGTTCCAGTGCTTAATGTCTCTGCCTCCATTCTGCTCCCATGTTTTAGTTAGCCTGAGGTATAAGTTGCATCTGTCTGTTATGAATATAGTATACAATGAAGGCCAATGCACGTATGAGTCTCTTAGCTATGTATACACTAACCAATTATAGAGCTTTACCAAGATACTGGTACATATTCATTATTCATGCTTTATGTATTTCATTCATTACATTCCAGTCTCCTGTTGAATTGACTGTTTTAACTGATTCTGTAAAGCGAGTGCATGTGACTTGGAAACATTTGCTGACAAACAGATGCATCTTGGTTTGAATCTTGGTTTGAATCGTGCATCTCCAGGCGATCGTACTGCCTTTGTGTTCCATGTCAGTTCCATGTTATTTTTTTTAAAAAAACCCTTCTGCATTTATTTGCTTACCCTTTTCTGTTTTCCCATTCCTTTTTAGACAAATATAGTGCAAAGTTTGCACTGGAGCAAAAGCTTTATAAATATGGCCCTGGGTTCAGTAAGTATTGAGTGAATTTACGTCCCAAAATGTGGCGACGTCTTATTCCTAAATATCTAAAATATTTCATATCATTGAGGTGAATCATATTTTTATATTAAACTGGGAGAAATTACTGAATGCTGCTGTGATTCTATGATGAATATATATATATATATATATATATATATTATATATTATAATTTACAATATCTGCTTTTGTCTGAACAAAGTCCAGCTAATCAAGTCTGGCTTGCTAATCAAATGGATTAGCAAGATGGGTTCATTATTAATAATAAATCTTTAGCTTTGATTTGTAGATCACTTCTGTTGTTTTTCATCCCACCATCTCTTGCCTTCCTCTGTCTCATCTCTCTATCTTTCATCTCTATCGTTTTCTCTGTTCGCTCACATTCAGGTCCACACTTTGTTGCTGTCAACAACAAAAATGAAATTCTGGTGACGGACTTCCACAATCACTCTGTCAAGGTCAGCTTGCTTAAGATTATTAATGGCACTTACTGAAGTCATACAAGTTTGTATTGCATTGGTAGAGCATTGAGTAAGCAGTGCAAAATGTTGTGGGTTCGATGCCAGGAGACACATTCTGATAAAATGTATTGCTTAAACTCACTTTGGATAAAGGTGTGATAATTATATAACAATTTTCAAATTTGTTTTCTTATCAGGTCTACAGTGCAGACGGGGAGTTTCTGTTTAAATTTGGCTCTCATGGAGAGGGAAACGGCCAGTTTAATGCCCCCACAGGAGTTGCTGTGGATATTAATGGCAACATCATTGTAGCAGACTGGGGAAACAGCAGAATACAGGTACAACGCCCTTCCTCTCCAAATCCTCTCTAGAAAATTTTGGAAGGCTTTTAAAACAGGACAAACACCTGATGTAATATTTCAAGACTACCTGAAATTAGAACTGGGATTTTGTGACTTTTAGTCCATGTTTATTGTCGAGTTTTTATATGTCAATAAATGTATATGTCTATAGTCTTACTTTCTTAGGGTTGCCTCAGAGTTACTGCTCTGTTTCTGTTGTTGTTTCAGGTGTTTGATAGCTCAGGTTCATTTCTCTCCTACATCAACACAAGTGCAGACCCTCTGTATGGACCACAGGGTCTGGCTTTGACCTCTGAAGGCCACGTTGTGGTGGCTGACTCTGGTAACCACTGTTTCAAAGTCTACAGGTACCTTCAGTAGCTCACAGGGCCTTCAGCGCCTCAGGTCCTGCCTCAGGTGCCACAATAACACGTCATGATCCTCAGACCAAACCAGAGGAGGAACCGAATAAACAAAAGCACTTTTCTTGCGTCTTCTACTGATGTTCCAAAAAGACTTCTGTCCTAACTGGGAATGTTGATTGTATGTATTAGAATCCATATCAATGAGCACAGATTCCTTTTGGAAATCATCTTGGATTTACAAGTTGTGTGTAAATGCCATATATCAATGCATTTGGTTTTCCGATGCTTAGACTCTTCCGGAAGTCGGTTATTTTCCTTCTCATAGCGATATTGACAGCTGCAACAAATTCAGATTGTGAATTTTGTTATTTGTTGTGTCCTGCTTTTGTAAATATACAAATTTCTGTACATATGAATATATTGGGTGTATGTAACCCATAAACGACACTGGCTTCTTGTATGACAGCATTTACGAGAGATTTCATTATACATGAGCTGTGTGGCCAACCTGCTGTTCAGAACAGGCAGGACTGAATCCGTAACAGGAAGTGATGCGTGTCCCTGCTGTTTATAAACATCAAACCAAGAAACTGTAGGAGCCAAATATACATATTTTTATTTTCCATTCCAAATTATTTATTTTTCTAAAGCACAAGGCTACTTTATGTGGAGGTCAGAAATTAAACTTAAAATTAAAGAGGAACTACAATTTGTGGACTATTTCAGGAATACTGTATTTCTAATGTTCTTTAAAGATGATTACCTATATAGAATTATATATCTTTCCTGTAAATAATCATTTGGACGCATTTATCATTGTGTTACTAGTGTAACAACCAAATGTTTTCTGTCAGTATTACAGTTTTTGCTTTATTTATTTTTTAATGTTTTGTAACACAAACGTGTCCCAGAATGTTTTACATTATCACCAGCCAATGATATCAAAATGTCTCCAAGATTACAACACGTTTCATTAATAGTCTATTTTCTAGGTGATACTGTACAAGGTTTACAAAAGGTGAGTTACAGTTGGAACTGTAAACATGTATTAATATCTGTGCACTTTTTTGCATGTCGGGATATGATTTCTGGTTTAGTCCTTAAATGACTTTTGTCAGGCTGGATGTAATTACCAAAAATATCTTCTATATATTGATTATAATAAGCAAAATGCAAGTAAACATAATTAGTTGCTTCCGAAACTCAATCCAATGCATGAACTAATGCTTGGACAAATTTTTTAACGTGTTTTATGGGAAAAAAAAAAATCACACAAACGTCTTATAACACAAAGAATCAACTGTGTTCATTTCACTGGTCAGTTATCACAGTTTGAAATAAACAAGTCACTTGAAAACCAAATAGTTTTGATCCTTGTATTTGAAAAATTTAAATTAGCAATCAAAATGTAACTGTTCATAATCTTTTACAGCCATTATAATGTCTCACATTTTATTTTCCAAATTTACTACTGCAAAAAATGCTTAACATATTGCAGTGCTTTTAACAAATCACACTGATCTTTATCAAATCTATACAGGTGACGGGTCTTACATCAGCAACTAAAAGGAAATTAAAACGTTACGCATACAAAAAAGTCAAACATGTTGAACTCATTCGTTGTGAGAAAATACAGAAGGATTTTAATAAAGTTCATACAAATCACCAACGAGTCTGAGATCAGAAATGTTTGCGTATATTGTGAAAATATTGTTGTTACCCTGTTGAGGTCAAGGACCTCATGCTATTTTCTAAAATAGCATTTACACAAAATATTACGGCTCGCTTCACAATGAATGTTGGGATTTCAATAACCAAAATATTTTCGTATGAACAACCAACTGCAACTTTCATTCAATTAACACTCAGGTCAAAAACTCCAGTGAATGTGACACGTTTGTGCTTGTATTTGTATAAATGAAAACTGAAATACATGATTTTGCCAGCATCTCTGTTGGTCAGCCTACAATGATGAACAAAACATACACAAATATTTAATATAATGAATTTGATTTTAAAATTGTAGTAAAATAGTTTTAAGAGTCAGTTATACAATGACTCTCTATTGAGATTGTACATAATTATAGGAACAAGAAAATGCTCTGCCCTACTTTGTAACTGGAAACTCGCCACATGTACTCAGTTGCATAGCACCTAGTACAGTCTGCAGCTAAGATTAGTTGTACAACGTTTTATGTAAGAATTATGACAGGGTAACTTGTCTAACAAATTAGACAAATCCCTTAAAAAATTAAGAATACCTACAAATACATTGTATTGCCATACAATGGGATACACATAGGTTGTCTAAATAAATGCCTAAAAATTATTTGCCAAATAGTCCTGTTGATTTAAATTTTGATTATTCAATTCAGCATTTGACCTGACAGACAATTCAGTTCTGATTTTTAACCTGTACATTGTACAAAAGACAACACTGAGGTCAGGGACGGGACTACACAAAGCAGCTTGACTTGACGTTTGTTAAAAACCTGCAATCTCTCAACCTGAATGTCAGTGGGGCTACATCATAATTCAAGAGCAAGAGAAACCGAATTCACTCCTTCAGGCTATGGTGTATGAAGTTCTTAATTCAGATCAACTGAATCCAAACCCCCGTCGAGTGTGAACACTCCCTTTCAGCTTTCAGGAGGAAAACACCCTATGAAAGGTTTTCTTAGAATAATAGCAATGACAGGAGCCTTTAAAATTTTCCTGTTTGTCACCACAAGTATGCAACACGACACCCCTTGTGGTTTTCAGTAGAAATGACATATCTGTAGTCGGCTACCTGGATCGTTTTTTCCAGGGCTAAAGAAAGGCGACACCGGCTCGTCAAAGTACGTGACAAAGTTGTAGATGCGTTTCATGGTAACCGCGTCAAAAAACGTAACATGGCCTCTGTCGTAATCCAGAAATACACCGACACGCGGCGAGTTCCAGTAGTCCGCCACAGGCACACGCGAGTCCTCTTCGTTGGCGTACAGTCGGTCTTGTAAACACAGGCTCCAGTAACCAGCGGAGGGCGAAAGGTTAACAAAACCCTTCCGGTTGCTGTACTCAGTGGTGACGCCCAGATACCAGACACCCTTGTCCCGTACGTCGACTTCCCAGTAGTGCTGTCCACTGGAATACTGGGCGGTGGCGAGAACACCAAAGAAGCGGGTGAAACGCTGCGGCAAGTCGGGCTCCTGGGACCGAACACGACCCTCCTCCACCTTGGTGTCGAAGTCGCTGATGGTCAAAGATGGGTGAGCGGTGTCCAGATCCAGAGTCAGATTCTGAGGCACTGCAGGTTGAGAAAAGAACTGGTCAGCAAGACTATTGTAAATATTTACTGGTATAATATTGACGTTTTCTGCATGACATTTGTGAAAAATCCTTTAAAATATCCTGCATTCTGTGTAACAGAAAACAACCAATTTGGGACACTATCATAATATATCAACTACAGTTTTTTTAACTGTACCTTTAACTGTAACAGGAAACTATAAAACAAAACAATCTACATTCCAGTAAATGTTCAATCATGCCAAATGACCACATGACTCATCTAAGCCAATCACATCGTGAGGAACACTGTCAGGTGTTACAGTAGAGTCAGTACTACTGTCAGTAGAGTGGAGCACTCACTCGTGTGTAACACGTGCATCATCTTCTTCCACATGATGAGCTGAAAGGGGCCTGTAAACTCGGAGAAATCTGGAGGGCAGGCGGAAGTCTGAACGCAGAGGTTGACATGGCAGGGGCTGTGAGGACGATAACCCCAAAAGATAAGAGCAAACTCCCTAAAACACAATCATAAGTTGAAATAATTCAAAACATCTGTTTCAAAACAATAAAGATCTACGTACCTTGAGTATGAATTACTGATACTCTAGAAAAAAAAGAACACAAAAATGTTAAGCTAAACTGCATCAACAAATAAAGTTTGGCTTTGGTGTGCAGGGCAACATGCAGGCCCACACAGAATCTACACCCACAGAAAGCTCTGCAGATTTCTACAGATTGCTAATGCGTTTTTATTTATTAAACATTTTGGTTAATTTGATTGGTTAATTTGACCAACAGCGGTGCAGGACTCATAATCCATGTTTAAATCCATTCCTCAGAGATTAGTCTCAGAAATCAGTGCAGAGAATATGGAAACAATGTACATTCTGTCCATGTGGGCCCTGCACTGCCCTTGTTATATTCTGGATATCTTTATATCCTGAACCAGTCTGGAAAATTCATAATATTTAGACTTACAGAATTTTATATGATTAGCGCCTGATTTATCTCATAAATGCTGTTACTAAGGTGAGCAATAAAGAGAGTTTCTTCACCTCAAAGTTAGCAGCGTCACTGAGCTGGTTCTGAATTTCAGTGATGGCTTTGTCCACCTTGGCCGCCTCGCTCTCCACACGCTTCAGTTTCTCATCTATCAGTCCAATAGTGGCCACCGCTTCTGCCTCCAGTCTTTCCAGAAGATCATCCTTCTCATCCAACAAAAACTGAACCAGGGCACCAACATCATCCTCAATCTTCTCCTTCAGGGCTTGTTTTTTGAGCTGTTAAATATCAAGAAAGCATTGAGTGTCAGCAACAGATCTTCTTCGAGATCAAAGAAACCACAACAGGTTCTGTAACCAACTGATAGGACTGTAATATTTAAGTATAAATGCAAAGACAGCATACCTTAATGTCAGTTTTGACCTGTTCATCTGTACTCTTTACTCTAGCACACATAGACTTCTGCCAGTTCAGCTTGATGAGTCTTAGCTTTAGTTCACTCTGAATATGAAAATAAGACAGAACTTAGCATTGTATTGTCGCACATTAATATTCCAACTCATTACTTATTGTCATATAATGTGGCTCCTCCAATCTGTCAAAGTTTTGGAACCCAAATAAATAAAATTAACTAATCACATGTAATGCAAGAAATAAACAGATACAACAAATGATGATGGCAATTAATCCAAACAATTTGTGGACATATGGACCTTATTACTATAGCAGCAATAGTATCCAAATAATAGTATAATAACCAAATAAACTGGCCCCATGTTGTGCAGGAGATTAAGATTTGGGTTTCAATAAGAATCTTAAGAATCAGTTGCAAATTATATTTGGCTGATTCATTTCCTTCCTACTGTTTTCCTGTTTCCTCTACATGACATGTTAAATTCTTAAATGCTTTCCTGTTGCTTTGCTTAAGCAAGAGACTAAGAGTCCAGTTTTGAAAGTGCCCCTGAAGCATGTACAAGGAGTATCACTATAATCCAAAGACAATATACTGTTATGTGTGCAAAAGGCGTCACATTTCACAGTTTCATGGTTCTAACAGTTTTTCCCCCTCCTGACATTTTACCACCATGAGTCTAACGCTCCAAGCAAAACCACTTTGGTATTGTGAATCTCAAGCAGTACCTTCAAACACACCTTACTGCATTCTAGATATATTTCCGAGATTATCCGGAAAGTGTTAATTCTCAGGTAAATTGGGAATTTATGCCATCAAAAAGTTCTCCAAGTTCCAAAACCCAAGATTAGCCATATACAATGCTAACAGTCATTTAGACAGAGATAACCTGATAAATACACTTGACATTTCTAAAAGTTACCAGAAGTTGGATCGTAGATACAGACAATACAAGACAAAAAGCAAGAACTAACCTTCATGTCTTCTACAACTTCTGGAACTGGAGCAACATCATGGTGTCTATCAGAATCAGACAATGAAATGATCACTGCATTGTGACAACACCACACATCTGGTCTTCACACAGTGATAGTGTCTTAAATGCCGTCTAGGTAGGCAGCACTGTAGAGTTTAAAACACGGCCATCGTCTCAGGTTTACTCTATGGAAAACCTTAAAGTATAGCATGTCAGTGAGTGGTTTAGAGAGACACGATGGTCATTCCAGCTCACCTATGGGTTCTGGATTCTCTGCACACCACGCAGATGGGCTTTCTGTCCGTGTGGCAATACAGTTTGAGCTCCTCGTGGTGTCGCTCACACTTCCCGTCCATCTTCACGGGCTTTGCGGGCGCAGACGGCCTGCACGTTTTCAGATAATCGAAGTCGCTCAGTTTATCCACCAAGTTCTTGACCAGGTAGTTCTTGGTGAAACTCATTTTGGCGAACACCTGCACAAAAGTTGCAAATGAAACGCATTAAAATACAAGTTCAGTATTGAAACGCCGGCGGTTTGTATCAGGTGACACAATAAACTTGGTCGGAGAAGCAGCTGAATGTTTCTGATTGGTGGATATTTCATGTGATCAATAACGCAGTAACATCAGATTATTATAAGACTGTCAGTTTGAACAGTTTGCCCAATGCATATAAACCTGTTATTCTTCCTTAACCAGAAATCTAGCAACGTTTACCAAAACAAACCACACACCATCCTGCACTCGGGACACTGGTAACCCACATCGTCGCCTCCATTTTCCTCCCAGTGCATCAAAATGCACATGCGGCAAAAATTGTGACCGCATTTTAAAATCACAGGATCGTCGAAATAATCGAGGCAAATGGAACAGACTAACTCCTTCTGCAGCTCCACTCTTGAATCTCCAGCGGTGGCCATGTTTTGCTAAGCAACCGTGCAACTGTTTAACAAGCCCGATAGCGATTTTAGACGGTCGGGTAGAGAGAGAGCGAGACCATTCTGGAGCCACTTCCTGGTTCAGTCACGTGGTGGCCAGTGGCGCATATGATTGGTTACACGATCTAAGCAGACGTTGCCTGTAAACATACAAGGTTTTTGGGGATGCGGGTGTTTATTTGATGGGATGTTTTCCAAACACTAACACATAAATATTAAACATCTGAGTAAATTGCATGCATACGCGCATTTATTATTGCTAAAGGTATAAACGAAATTGAAAATATGTTTTGAAAAACAATTGAATGTATAACAATTGCTATAAAGTTTAAAGTATGCCACGAATGCTGCTGGTGTTAAATCTGTCTAAGTCTGAAACTTTGCATTTTGGTTTATGGTTAAAAAGAACCGAGGGAACGTTCAACTCCTTTCATTAAATTCAGTGTCGAACAGACAGGTGGCGCTCGAGCACCTAAAAACAGACATGAAATCTGGTGCCGCATGTTTAGAAGCGGATGAATCCCACTCACAGGCTGCCATGGGCTGTTTGAGCCAAGAATACATTCTTGTGTAAGCGCTCATTTCAGTCTATTTTGTTAACAGGCTTGGTGGTGAACAAAGATTTTGCAATTGGCTTAAACAGCTGACAAATGAGATTTGCTGTGTTACCTGTAATAAAAGATGAGCTTGTTTTACCTTGCAGGCTGTTTCATTCTGTTCATATGTTTTAAATGACTGCTTTTGCTCCAAATGTAATTCAATTAGGTTTCTCATTAACTATGCAATAACCACAGCTGAACAGATGATCACATTTCCGGTGGAAAAATAAGACATTCAAAGCTATTAAGTCTCAAGACTTAGTTTATTTTTTGCTCGAAGGCCCATTACATAAAAAATGCACTTAGCATTGGAAATATTTAGCAGTGAACCATGTACAAAAGCAACATCTCACCATAAATACCATTTCACACATTAAAAAAAGAATACTGTGCCCAAAATGTCGTGCTTACATCTGTTTGCCAACATACACGAGTCCACTGACCGGATTGCATAGCGCATTTTCTTTTGGAGTATTAACAGCCGGATGAAGACGGTATTTGTTGATGATGTGGGTTTGTTGAACAGGACAGAAAACATGATGTTCCTTCACTGAAATTTAGGCCAGTGGACATACACAAGAACTTGAATACATGTCTGGATTGTAGCATATTAACTAAGTGAATTAGTGTAGCTTTACCATTGTGGATATTTAGCACACTGTTTAGTGAATTAGCAGCCCATTGCAGAAACTGACTGAAAAAGATGAAGAAATGAGAGATTTCTTGTGTCACTTTTTTTAATCAAAGGAATCCTCTTCAATAGAAAAGACTGCAATTTTTACTTCTCCCTCGAATACTTATGCATAAACAATAACAAAAAGTGCAGCAACCGGAAACGTGACAACAATTACCTTAATGTAAATGTCGTGACAGCGACAGTAATGTGAAATGCATATTCAGAATTTCTGCATTCAGAAAGCATGTTGAATGTTGAATTACACACTGAACCACTGAGAATATGATGCAATACTGTAGTACAATTAATATTTAACACTTGTGAGGCATAAAAGTGAACACACACACTATAGCAGTGTTGTTGTGATTATCAATCTTATTAAATGTGCATACATTTTTATAAGATGCCTCTGTCATCATCATATGATGAGTGACCTCAACAATCTGTCCATGCTGGACATATAAAGGAAAGACAATGTAATTTAAACATGTAATGAAGACTGGATGAAGATTTCTTTGGGCTGGAGATGAATGGGGTCATAAGTTCTCCTTAAAGGTACAGTTCACCCCAAAATTACAATTTGTTACTATTCACACGCCTTCATATCATGTTTTTCTGTTAGACACAAAGGAAGGAATTTTTAAACAGTTCGGACAAAACGCAAGCATTGGTCAACAAAGAAATTCAATTTCAGTCTATTCTTCACAACCTATCAGTGTTGTCTCAGAAGACCTTTGTCTCATTTGAAGCCTGACATATGTGGCTATTATAAACTGCTGTTTACAAGAGCTGTGCTGTTTACAACATGTTTTATGGATAAATAATAGCATTCTGGGCTTTGGAAAAACAGACATGAGGGTGAGTAAATAATCAGAATTGTTTTGTTTTTGGGGATCTGTTCCTGTTAGGTAACACTTGTCAGAGGCACTTGTTTCAACAAACAAAACGAAACTCATTCGTTGTACGACAGGTAGTCCGTTGGTCCCTCAGACCTCCGAACCGTCACTGTTATCAAGACTACTTCTAACTATAACAGGCTGAAGGCTGGACGAGACTCTTGGGGCATTTTTTACAGGCGTCCGCCTTGAGCGAGCCATCAGCACCGATGCTACAACAATGAGGATGATGAGGAGCAGTCCCATGAGGGTCCCCGCCACAGTTACTGCGTTGTCTTCTGCATCTCGCCCACTGAGCTCCCTCGGAGACAAGCCGTCTGTGAACAGTCCGTCCCCAGACACAGCGCGTCGGCGGTTACGGTCCAACGCAATGTGCATGATGTTGGTTCCTCGGTTGTTTTCCGGTCCAATCTCCTCTGCCAGTACCGGGACTTCACCATTAGACCGCCTGGACCGCCTTCTGGCCTCTGCCGGTACAAGGTCACCTGACGTCAGTGAGTGGTACTCTCTACTCTCTAGACTTCGCTTGCCAATGCCGCGTTTGGCGTTGTTTTTCGAACGCACTGTGTAGATGGTGTGAATGTACCACTCCCTCCCTACCGCCACCTAGTGGACAAAAAGGATAATGCAGAATTTTAACAATGCTTTGACACCTGACACAAAGTGAATTACAGCCATTATTATCATGTTAACGTTGATGCTAAAATAGACAGCCTAAAGTAACAGCCTTAACTAAAGTAGTCTTAACACTACATGTTTTTTATGTATGGGCCTCACAAGCAACGGTTTAAATGTCATTAAAATTTCCATAAATCACTGTAAGTATTAGACCTGGAATAAGGGAGTGGAATCCAGCCGGAATCCGTCAGAGCCCGGCTGCTTCACTAAAGGGATGGCAGAGGGATCGTCTACAGCAAGCACAGCATTGAACCCCACGTCCCCAAAATTCCTGGCCTGAGTCTCTGGCTGTGCTTTGTCCTAGAGAAAGATGAAGCAATGGGACTATTTCATCTATTTAATTAATAAGTAAATAAAATGTATTAAATAATAATTTAGGTAATAAATTAATTTAATAAATAAATAAAATTTAATAAATTGGGTAATTTCCAATAATAATCTCCAAATGCCCCAGAAAACCTTGGGAATATTGTTAATATTGGAATAATAAATTATATGATTAATAAATTATGCTTTAATACACAATTTATTTTTTATAACTATGGTCCTGAATTGCTTGTCCAGATTTTGTACCATAAGCGTTTAGTTTGACACCTAATGTACTCACAATAATTTTGAAGCGGTAGAGCAGAGAGGGCGAGTCTGCGAGACACCCGAACTCAGATCTGGTGGGATTGTACTTAGGTACATATCCATCAGCCCCGGTGCACAGAAACACCTTCTCAATGTTACAATAGAAAGAGTCACCCAAATTCTGAACAGGGTCCACCATCACCCGTCCATAGATGATGTCACCTTCAGAAGAACATGCACACTTGTCAGTACGTACCAGTACTTAAAAAATGTAACGAGAAGGGCAGTTCCAAAAACAGAGACTAAATGAATTACGTGGGAAGTGTTTCAATAGTCGGCTTTACCCTCTGAAAAAGCAGCATCGCTCTCCTGACCAAAACCCATAGATTCATCTGACAGCCACAATGACTTCTTGGACAACAGGAACATCTGTGTGTTGAGACTAAACTCCACAGCAACAGGGTCACTCACCTAAAATGCAGAAGTTAATGCAAAGGTCAGATTTTGGTTATGGGTAACAGTAACTGACAAATACATGTTACTTCCACTTTCACTAAAAACAGAATAAAACTTTATGTATTGGTGTTTTATTGTTCACTACAATCTACAAAAAATGCACAAAAAAGTACAAATATATATGTCAAGACATAACTGGAAAATCATCATCTAAATATATATGAACACACACATTTTATTTGCACTGAACTGAAAGTAAAAGTAAAGTGACGTGTGGCCAAGTATGGTGACCCATACTCAGATTTTGTGCTCTGTATTTTACCCATCCAAGTGCACACACACAGTAATGAACACACACACCGAATAATGTTTAATTAATTCTTCACAGTATCTAATAACAGCCTGTTTTTGTTTACCTGTTGAAAACGAATATCTAGATCAAAAGTCACAGGTTCTCTGGGGTTGCAGACCAAAGGAACAGCGTATTCAACGTTCAGTGCTGCCGTACAGGGGATTAACTTGACAGTGTACGTGCCTGAATAATCGCGAACCTGCGGGGCACAGATAAACGCACTGAACGCAGCAACATGGAAACTCATAGAATTACATCTTTGATTTGATCAGACAGAATCTGATTTAACAGACGGAGAAACTCACAGCAAAGTCTGATACGAACATCCACTGTTGAACCGGCTGGTTGTAAGTGGGCTCGGTCCTTCTCAGAGTGAGGTTAAAGGTCAAGCCTGGGTGGTCTGTACTCAACACGATGGACCTCACAAAGGATTCTGGGTAATCAGGTGACATCAGTAAGTAAGTTACAAACAATCTTTTCCTGATAAATGAATATAAAATAAAGTCAGTGTGTTCCTGTAGCTCCACTGGTAGAGCATTGCGTAAGGGTTCGATCCCAGGGAACACAAGTACTAATTAAGATGTAAAACTTGTTTTGAATTGCTTTGGATAAAAGCGTCTGCCAAACTAATAAATGTAAATGTAAAGAGGATAAATGAAACATCAGCATCTATGAAGATGGAAGATGACAAATAACAAACTCACCAGAATGTACCACCACAAACAAGCCTCTAAATCGAGCTTCTGTGCGGAAGTTCACCACCAGCCGCCCCTCGTCATTAATCCTCATGCTGGTTGGATACAGGGCTCCTGCATAAATCACATTTTGTAGCTTCTAATTTTGCACAAATCGTTCTTCGGCTGCACATTTAAAAATGCATGAATATTTTTGCATCACTAAAACATCAAACCAAGTGGCATCTGCAAACAGAGATGCTAGATTTTTTTTTTCAAAACTAATGCTTAGCCATTTTTAGCATGAAGAAAAGTGTGCAAACACTTAAACACTTTGTGTTAAATTCTATTATTTATAAAATATAATTGTATTATTAAATGCATGAACATTCATTGAATGCATTAGTTAGTGTGGCTTACATGTGTACCACCGCTGTACTGTTTTATGCGTTGTTTTTAGACTTAAATATACAGCTACCAAAACCCTATTGAAACAACATGTAACCAACTGAGGCGTAAAGACACTCACGTTCTCCAAACGTGTAACTTACCCTGCAGTTCTGCCTGCGGAGGGCTGTCGACACCATCCCTCCACAAGATGGCGGTGTCATACACGAAGGTGAGTCGCAGTTCAGACCGCAGGTCAAAATGCTGCCAGCCCCCCGCGCCCACCGGGGAGTGAAACACGTAGGAGACGTGTAGCGGAACGCGCAGGGTGACGTACGACTGTACCAGGTTCAGCACCTGTTGGAAAACATCTCAAATGAGGTTAAATCGTTTATAATGTATAAGAACTTGTAAGCAAATATGAGTAAAATCTCATTTTGGGAACATCCTCATTTGTGAAACTATAAAAAAAACAATAAACAACTCTATAAACTCTCTATTTATTATATTTAAAATGTATACATTACATCATATTGTAAAATGCAGAAAACTGTTTTTTAAAGTTAGGGGGTGGGTTAGGTTATATTGTTTACAACTAGCTGTGTATAAACAAAATAAGACTATGAAATGTCCCCATTGAAATAAGTAAATACATTTAAATAAGTGTGTGTGTGTGTGTGTGTGTGTGTGTGTGTGTGTGTGTGTGTGTGTGTGTGTAAATCACCTCTGGCTATTTGCCACAGCAAGTTTTAAAGGATTAGCTGTCTCAAAGCATAATCTGTTTTGATTGAATGAAACACTTGCTGATTTACATAGTCAATTATAATCTAAATACCAGGCAAAAAAAATATGCTTGTCAGTAATGAGGCCGATCCGAACACCTGCTGGACAGTTTAATCAAGATGTGGAAAATCCCCCTGAAAATTCTCTAATTCCCGTCCTGCGGGAGAGTCGGGCTGTTCATATTTCACCTCAATTCAATATCCTCAGCAGGTTAGTTTACGTCCTTTAAATGAAGCCATTTTGAATCTGTCTTGTTGTAATGGGAGCTGTTGAAGATTTTGAGAATTATTTTGGTAAATACACAAAAACATTCAGAGGATCAAACTTTGAAGTTTGAGGGAAAGCTATTAAATCGAGACCTAAAATTTGAAATTGAAATAGAGGGCTGGTACACAAGCCCAGTGGGTTACAACAAGTCAATCTTCTCCTTTATTGACCACAATAAGCAACGTGGCAGTCAAACCCTGGGAGAGTTATGTCTGCCACTTAGTGTTGTGCATAATAATAGATTATATAACAGAAAGTTTTGCAAATTCTGAAAGAAGTTTGACTGATGTAATTCCTGATACATATTTAAACATTAGTGAAGGGTAAAAAACAGATTTGCTCCACATTTAACTTCAGTCCCATCTGTTAGAGGGCGGGGCTAAATCTACAGCGCTGTAAACATCTACAGCTGTTTAGGGATAAAGGGAGAACCGGAAAGGAATATATTGTCTGTTGAAATCTGGGAATTCTTTAGGGAATCTGGGAATGCCTGGTGTTTTGGTTGGAAAGCAGGAACAGTCATGCAATATAAACCACTAATTATCAGAATTTGGAGGTTTCTAAAGCTGCATGGCGTCTCACCTGCCCATCTGTTCCAATGGTTCCCCCACAGTCTACGAGGAGCTCAGACATGTCGTAATAACTCACAAACTCCCACAGACAGGCCTCCAGGTTCAGGTTCCGGTAAAAGCGAAGCGTGTTCCTGCCCCTGAGAGTCGCACTGTACTGGTACGGCAAAGTCTCCCCGGTCTCAGTGTTCTGCGTGGCCTCGGTCAGGAAGCCGTGCCGTGTTGAGACCTCTGTGACGTCCAGCAGATTGGAGCACCTGTGGTTTCCCACCCGGGTGCCGTCGGGACTGAGGGTCAATTCGAAATTAGACAGAGCCCGTGTGGAGACCACAGGGAGCATGCCTGGAGATAACACACAAAAATGATGACAATGAACACATGAAGTTTTATTCATCATATGGCCCAATATAAGTATAAAACAGCATAAGAGTGAAAGATAAGTAGTGACAATTTTAATTTTGGGGTAAACTGCTACTTTAACTAAAGGTTTGTATGCAGTGGCAGGTTGTTATGGCATGTTATGGGAAAACTGTCATTACAGGCAGCTTTGATGTGTTGGAGAACGACAATATTAATGTGACAATATCTGGACAAACATTTGCACATGGCCTAGATTTCTGACGTGAAATATACCTCACGACAAGTGACTCCACAAATACTTCAATATGACATTTGGACCCTTGTTTCAAAACAAATAAATAAATAAACACATAATTTTGCTGGAAGGCAAACAAAATGTGATGGATTTAAATTTGGTTTGCAAATTGATGACATTTGTTCATGTTTATGCATCGTTCACATTCGTTTGTCTTTTCAGCAAGAAACTGACAGAAATATGTGGTTTTGACAGCAAATAAGGCATAAATCCAACAATATTACTAGTTTTTCCCAGAGGGACGAGTGAGAAAGGTTTTCTGTGGGTCTCAACACTCCGTCAGCCTGAGGTAAAATGATCGACTCACCATCTATATGGGGCATGCTGACGGTAAGCTTGATGAGATTGGCATATTCGGGGTCTTCGGTGCCCGTGTAACGCAGTTTGGCAGAAAAGGGCTCAGCACCCACTGTGCCCAATTTTCGTGGCTGGCACATCCCTGCTCAGAAAAACATCAAAGACATAAGACATCACTTCAAGCATATTACCACCTACTGGCAGTCTAATTCCACATCACAAGTGCTATATTATAACCAGCAGTTCCGGATGAGCATAATATTCCTTTGGTGCCGCGATACAAAGCAAAGCATTTTCATATGAAGCCTCTTAATGCGACGCTTTCAGGCTCACCCTCATCCGTGCTAATGGTCACAATGGGGCTGCTCAGTTCCAGCCCCTCATCCCCGTTGGAATTCACGGCACGGGCCGCACACTGAACTCTAGAGCCTGCTTGGAAATAAATGGAGTCTAAGGTGATAATTTTGGATGAGGTAAAGAAGGTGTCAAAATCAGCCTCTTTCATTGGGTTGGTGACACCATCTGGTCCACTGGGGGCACTGATGAGCCATCGGTATCGAGTGAGCGTGTCGTTGATGTGTTCGCTTACACAGATGGAACCTGTTTTGCCAAAGTCAGGATACTTGGGGTTGCAGGCCTGGAGAGTCATAATACAAATAATTCCTAATTAGATATTATTTTACATAGTATTAAAAAGGTCATATAATAGAATTGAAAATAAATACACAAAATGCGCCAAGGTCATGGTAATATGGTGGGTTTTTTTAATAACATGGTATAAATTAATACAAAAGCAAGATGGAAACCAACTCAAGAAGAGAAGAAATGTCAGTTTTACAATGACTATCAAAAGGAACAGCATGGATGATTTAATAGATAAAAGCCGTACCATTTCGAAATGACATTTCGGTTTAGAAAAGGCTGTGAGGCCTTTATTTTAAAATGTTTAAAAGATGTAAAAATATCCAACAATAATTGCATTCTTTATTCAACTCAAGGTCCTTTTGAGAACTTTATACACGCTGGCCTGTAATTATCATTAAAAGTTGAAATGAAATTCAGATTTATAAAATGCATTTAAATTCTGTTACATGAACTGCCTGAGTGCTGGCCATGGGTAGGTGTGAAACATTATGAACAGAATAACTGACAAACCCACCGTAACACAGACGACAGGGTAGCCGGCGGGTGGGTGCAAATTCTCTTTGGTTTTCTTGCTATTATCATAGTATAGCAGGGACACAACATGAGGCAGCGAGGGGAACGTGACATCAGCTATACTGTTGCTCTCCTCAATGTACACTATAGCTTTAGTCATCTGTCAGTAAAAGAGACACAACATTAATGCAGTATTTACCATGCACTAACAATAAATAATACATTTTTCCAGCCTTTGCTATTTTTTGTTAATGTTCATGCTAATATAATTGTTTATCGTTTATCATCTTAGTCGCCATTAGGAAATGTTAAAATGAACATTTAACTCAAATTAACATGTGCTGTACAAGTATTGCTAATTGCAAAGATGTTAACAAATGAAACCTAATTGTAAATTAGGTTTTGCGTTACTAAGTGATTAATCAAAAAGAAAATAAAGAATTCGAATGTTAGAATGATCTTGTTTACAATGGACTGTGTTTCAGTGAACATTAAAGCGTTTCTCACCTGGGTTTCAGCAATCATGTTCTCGTCGGGTTTTAGGTGGAGAGTAAAAGCTTCTCTCATTTCTTTTACACCATCAAACAGAATCTCCACCTCCAATACATGCTCGTTCTCACCCGCTTTAAATTCGACATCTGCACACACACACACACGCATACACACACGTACACACACATATACAAACACGCGCACACACACACACAGAGAAAACAGCTGATTACATGCACTACTGAAAAGATAAATGCCCTCGTCAAGTCCTCCAATGTACTCAACCTAAACGCTTCCACACTTGATTGCACTTGTCATTTGCATCCTGAACTCTATACAACCTGATTTAGCAGGGAAATGGATGCTTGCTGTGGCAGTTAGGAAGCTCTGCTATAAAACACCTGCCAATCTACAAAGGATAATTAGATGCGGCATATTCCGAATGCAAATAGAAAGGTCTGGAGACGTAAAATCCGCACGGGCCTCTTTGGTTCCCTCACCTCGAGACACAGGATGGTAATCTTCTCCAGCAACAGCGGAGCCGTCCTTGGTGTGAACCCACACTTGGGACACTTGGGACGTGTCTCCTGTCCTGCGGATGGGAACTTTCAGCAGCGTCACCTGTCCCGACTCCTTCGGCTCGTTGGCGCTGAACTTGGTTTCGGCAAACTTGATGACGGGCTCTGGAACGGGAGGGTGAAGGGTTAGAGAAGAAAGATGCCATTAGAAACGTTGAGGTCTCTTTGGCGTCTTTTGTCTGTTGAGGTACTTGAGATCTTAAGCTTTTTTTTTGTGTTAAACTAAAGAGACTACATCACAGAGTAACAAAATCTTAACCTGTCAGGTATTAATATTAATTTTAAGTGTTATTATGTTAATTTAGAATGCAAGCGTGAATAAAAATGCTTTTGTATCTTTACTGTCAGAGTTGTCTTTGATCTTGACAAGTGTCTCGTTTTGGCTTCCTATCAAGGCTCCGTATGGCGAGTCGCTCTTCGCTGTTCCCAAAACCAAACGCAGATCCTCTTCCTCCTCATGGATCAGATCGTCCACCAGTCTTAGCACACATGGCTTGCTGACCTCACCTGGAGACCAAAAGACGAAGAAAACCTCAATACTTACCTCAAAATCAACCTCATTCTGACCTCATCTAACCTCATTTCCATTGTTCTACAAATAAAACACATATTCAGAGCAAAAATCACCACCGGCTGATCATTTAAATGTAAAACATCCATATGTTAGGCACATTTTATGTATGTTTTTTATAATAAAATTTACATATAAAACTTTGGTCCTAGAATAGCTCCTAGTAAACATATGTATATGTTTAATTCAGAACCAACAAAATACACCCATGTATCATTCATAATACATTTCTACCAAATGAGGTTTATTTTACATACACTATATTGCTGTGATAGTGGTGACACATTCTCTAGTAAAGAAAACATAAGTTCTTAACACACTAATCCTGAATACTGACTCATTCCTTGACTCAAACTCTATTTTTTTCTGAAACCTTCCATTACTCAGAAGTCTGTGAGGTTTGTTTACCAGGCAGGAAAGTGATGATGGAGGCGTCAGTGTTGGGTCTCTCATCAAAGTCAGACGCCACCTGTGCAGAGCCCTGCCGCGTGTAGCAGCGCACGGTGGACCTGTGTCTGATGTCGCCGCTGCGGTGTATCATTGCTGTGACGTGACCTTCATTCTCCTCTGTTGTTACCACAGCTTGTTTGAACTCCACCTTCGGCACTGAAGAGTAAACAACAACACTAATACAACAATTGACCTCTATAATATAGACAATAATGTGTGTATTTGCAGTTCAAGGGGAACGTATCTCGTAGCTCAGCTGAAAGAACCTTGCATTAGCAGCGCAAAGGTTGCAGGTTCGATTCCTGTGCCTTTGTTTAAGCTGCCATGTTATATAAGCATTTTTTGGTATAGCTAACATGTGTAGAATGTTTTAATCTTAAACAGAAAAATCTTCCCTTGTTATTAACACTCACAGTCTGAAACTGAATCATTTATGAAGATCGTGACTTTTGACGGCTCTCCCAGAATTCCGTTGGAGGGCATTTGGAGAACGAGCTTGAATCTCTCCGTCCCTTCCAGAACCGGCAGTCCCAGGTCATCCAGAATAGTGACCCGGACTGTCTGCACATCCACTCCTGGTGCAAAGTCCAAATTCCTGCTGATTCCAACATAGTCCGTCCCCGCTAACAGAGGAGTGCACAGAATAGGGTTGGGGTCAAACAGAGGTCACAGAATTTAAAAGCAATGCAGGAATTTCACTAGTGAATAATCCTTAATGCACAGAAGCACACAGCTCAGTTTGGGCTGACTGAACAGAGAGATTTTTACTATATATTTCAGCTGTGCTAAGAGCTCTGAGCTGTGCTTTTGAAGTCACATATCATCATTGCTCAAGGACGGAAGTAAAAGAAGCATTGATGTTAACAGTAGCATTAGTTTAACAGTTCAGGGCTGTAAAATACTGCATATATCAAAGCATTAAAGAGTCACGTTCTACATTTTCCTGTAGAAAGGTAGAGCATCGCAAAGGTTGTGGGTTCGATCCCAGGGAACACAAGAACTGTTAAAAATGTACACCTTGCTTTCACTGCAAGTTGCTTTGGATAAACTGGATGCCAAATGTGAAAAAACTGGAAAACTAAACTATTTGTAATGTTTGTTGTTGTATTTTTACTAGTCAAACAGGCCGTTAATTAAATATGCTGCTTGTTATTGTACCTTAAAAGTGGCATACTTTACATTCCAATAAATCAATGAAAAAGGAATACTGGGAAAAGCGAATGGGATTTCTCACCTTCTGCGGATAAAGGGTCTGTTTTGCGTGATCTCACGGTGACTGTAGCAGTTTTGGAGAGATCTGTGCCTGTCCTCCACACACGCACCTCAACATAACCGTCACTCTCGTCCACATGGTATTCCAGTTTCCCAAAATAGAATACAGGAGCTTTTGGGAAAAAAACATAAATCAAATCTGATTAAATTATCTGCAGACTGTAAATAGTAAATGTGTAATTTACACAACTAGATAAAACAGATCTTGTTACTTTGCAACAGTAATGCTTGTGAATTATCTTTTATAATAATCTTCTTGTGTGGTAAGTAGCAAATTCTACAATTTCTAAAATCATATTTATTAACCACCAGTTTCAGCCATCTAAACACCAGCATTCAGCGGATACACGCTGAACCGCGCACAACGGTCTCCATGACAACAAAGTGACACCTTGTATCCAGGTTTCTGTTTTCTCACCCACTGAGTCTAAGAGCAGAGGTCCCCGTGAGAGAGTTTGTCATCTTACATCTGTCTACAGGAAGTCACTTGCCTGTAAACTTTCTGCCGAGAGCATGCTCTCAACACAAGGCCAGGTTACAGGGTTTAATCTGAAAGGATAATTCTTTAAAGCATTTAGACTATAAATACCACTGCAAGTCTTTTAGATCAAAGATGTTGAGGATCTATGAGGATTTAAAAACCAAAACACTTTCTTTTAATTTCATAGAACTGTGACTTGGTGGTTAAAACTGCAGAAACTGAGCTGTGGTTCTCAAATGGAAGATTTGAGTTCCATCCCAAGTCTTTTTTTAAATGCTGATTATCCGACCAATAAGACTGTGGTCTATCAAAAATTTCACAATTTCTCAACATTTTAGAGGAACCCAAACCATTTTAACACTTTTAACTGAGACAATAACAAATTAGAAACCTTACAGTGGTTTTAAACTCTTTTAAAATAAGTTAAAGTTGCAAATGGTGCAAACCAGCATTATAAATAAATTACTGCAGTGAAATATTTAGTGGCACATATGATAAAGGGTAAAGTTGGAGGTCACAGCCCCTCCGGCTGAAATCTCACTCTACATTATATATATAATAATAATATATATCTTTGTGTTTTAATCTATCATTTTAAATCCCATTGTTTTTACATTTCTATCACATTAGCAACAGCATATGTGAATGAACCAACACCAGGTTAGTAGTATACGAAACAAATACCAATTAGACTGTGTTATTATGAAGTCAGCAGGATTGTAACCACCCGGAGAAAATCCGTATTTGGTGTCAAAACAAACAGTTTCGATTGGATCGACAAATAATAATCAACTACACTGTTAGATCCACATTCCAATTATGAAAATAGCTTGTGTGTTTTTATACCCTCAGTTGTGTTTGGCAAATATTTGTGGCCACTCACGCGCAGACGTCCTGTTCCTATCAGAAGCCCAGCACGTCATTTCTATATCCGGAAGACTTCTTTTTGGCAAAAGACTGACAGTGTTGTTTAAAGCTTTGGGTGATGGATAAAAGTCTGTGTGTTCTCCGGTTTGGAAAATTCATGTTTGAACTCCTGCGTGTGTGTGTTGGTAGCAGGGGGTGCAGAAGGGTTTTGACAGCTTTGTGAAACGCCTTTCAAAAAATGAAGCGGGAACAGACGGAGTGAAACGTTCTGATTTCTGCTGCATGTAGTCAGTCGTCTCCTGCTGTAGCTATTTTTACAGTTACAAAATGGGACATTTTAATGCGTTTTTATCATTCACAATCATTTCTGAAAGTTCTATAGTATAGCATAGTACAGTATAGTATAGCATAGTATAGTATTGCATAGAATAGCATAGCACAGTATAGCACAGTAAAGCACAGCATAGCACAGTACAGCATAGCATAACATAGTACAGTAAAGTATATTATCCACATACATAATTGGTTAATTTTTATTG
Source organism: Yasuhikotakia modesta (assembly GCA_036877545.1). Classification (NCBI taxonomy): domain Eukaryota; kingdom Metazoa; phylum Chordata; class Actinopteri; order Cypriniformes; family Botiidae; genus Yasuhikotakia; species Yasuhikotakia modesta. Next base: position 23,623 of record JBAJNP010005538.1, read on the forward strand.
TGGTAAGATTTAAAATGACAACAGCCAGAATTAATACAGTAGTTAACAGTTAAAACAGTCGGAATAGAGTAATCCACAACATTTATTCAAAATACCACAGACACTAAAATATTACTATAGTAAAACAGGAAATGAAAAAATGCATTTCCTCATAATCAATATTGATGAACTGCCACAACCTATTTCTGAAATGCACTTTATTATGACCCAAGGTTGGCTGGCACATTATCTGAACATTAAGCTTATATATTGATTTGGTCTTCGGTTTCACAGGTGGCTACTAATGCAGAGGCGGTCTTTATGCCCAGAGGCTCTGTCAGCACTCACTGATTTATTACTGACAGATATATGTGGGCAATAACACCTCTGTGTACATTCCACATCATAATGACAGCACAGGAAACAGCACACAGCGTTTCTGCAGACAGCTGCAGCTGTGATGCTGTTAATGGTGCTGACTGATGTAAAACCATTTTGACCTAGCATGGAGGTCTCAATGGTTTACCGGTTTTTGAGGCGCAACTTCACACTGCGATCTTCGATTTATACCCCTGGAAATGGCAAGGGATGAATCTATTCATGTTATGTGAAACCAGCGCTTATATATAGTCTGGGCATGTTTTGATAAAAAAGCTTGCCCACCGAAGGAAATATGGTGGGCTATGAAACGCTCAACAAGAACAACAATAGTTCAGCTTTGAAAGGGAGATTTGACTCTCAATTGATTACAGCATAGTTTGATGTTAGAGTTTTGCTAGACCAATAGAGCGACACACAAATAGATAAACGATGGAGAAAAACAATAGTTTGGTATCAGTTACACCAATTGTTCGTTTATTTATAATATATTTTTTGTTCTTAGTATTCTATACTGGATTTTGTTGGTCACTTTTTCAACTCATGCAATGCATTCTGGGATTGTTCTTGACGAAATATGTACTGCTGTCTCAGAATTTGGCCAAAATGAGGTCTCCACAGACTGCTTGCTAAGATTTGAAACATAGAAATTGTTTATATTAGCACTCTGGTTTGTTTTGTGGTAATATTTGAGAACCTCCAGACATAAACATTGGCACATTCTCTGACAATGAACATCTGTCAGAATGAAGCTCATGTTGTCAGGGATTAATTTCAAACCACAGACAGGTGTCTCACTAGATAGACTTCCTTCAAACAAATATGTACACCATGTTTATTTCTCTTCAGCTCCACCTTCACTCAGAGCTTAAACTGTCATACAAACAACAGAGCAGAAAGCATTAGGTCAACTGAGCTGAGCTATTCTCCGCTTTGACTCAGTAATGAACATTTTTTTGGTTATAATCTGTGTTGTGCTCTGTTGCAGCTATCCAAACAACCCTCAGAGTTTGGCACCCGGGCCGTGTTTGTTTCGATCCAGTTCATTAGCTCTCTCAGAGAGAGAAAGTGGAGGGTAACTTCTTGTATTATTCCATCATCTATGTTTTCTAACAGCCCTCAGGTGATGTTCTATTTGTTTATGTTTGTTTACAGTCGATCACAGCTTTGTTCCCTCACAAAGAGACACTGTCATGCCATCCCTCATTTTTAAACGCCAATACACACTTCACATTAAATTAGGAGAAGAAAATTGACTTGTTTCGCAGGACTACATATCCTGTTGAGTTTTGATTTATCCTTGAGTTTTGACCTTCTATTCCCTGCTTGTTGAGATATTCTCGCCATCATTTTGCGATACCATCACCTCTACATCGCCTAAGAGGGTCAACCTTTGTCTGTTCACACACACACACACACACACACACTTTCTCTCTCAGCCGTTTTCCTTATGGTTCTCATCATTTTTTGATTCTGTCCTGCTGGAAGGCTATTTATCGCTTTGTTTGAAGTCAACTTTAAAAACCCTAATTAGAGCTCAGAACAAAGCACTTCCATACTGTTGTGAAACTTGATCAATCTGATGTGCTAAAAATAAAAGCAGAACGACTAACAGCTACACAACATATCAGCTACACAACCTCCAGTTCAATAATAGATGTGTTGCTATGAGATGTTATGTAATACAAATAATACAAATAAAAGGTGTGCACATGCACAATTTCACACAGAACCTTTTCTAATTTCTAATATTTCCAGTCGGCATTTAATTTTTAAGTAGGTGTTCTAAAACCTACTGCCTTGCGTTCTGTTGCCTAAACAGGCAGCAGCATAACATGGAACGCAACAACTCCATGCATAATACAAATAGCATTTTGTGTGCAAAGCCTAAAGGACGTTCATAATTGATTATGGTAAAAGTTTGCTGTTAGCATAATGCTACTACTAAGCTAACAACATGATATATAACAGGCATAAACATACAGACAACACAGGCATATGTAGTAAAGCAGTTAATTTGTCAAATTTAAATTAGATGTAGTATTATATGCCTAAATGTAAGTACATAATCTGCATTTATTTCAATTGTTTGCCGTTCAATTGTCTTCACTGATCTTAACGCAATGCATTCTGGGACTGTGTTGCCACCCACTTATTTGGAATAGCCAGTAAGTATAGTTGTGATTCACTTACACTGGGGCCTTAGTAGACAGTTCACAGAGTTTTTGTAGCTCTCATCTGCTGCGAAAAAAGCAAGATATATGAAAACGTATTTTGAACACACATTGTGTATTATTATATGATACAAATGGTTTCTAGAAAACACTTCAGGTCTTTAGGGGACTCAGAAGGTACTTATTGTTCCTCTATGCATAACTAATCACAACAGATTAAGCCCTGAATCCACGCCCTCATCTGATGGCTCAGGGCTTGACTTTAAAGAGTATTTATTATGTGTGTTTCTGATAGATGTTTCTGTGGTTGACTGATAACAGGCTCGGATAAATGAAGATATGATCTAATACCCTCAGGATATTGTACTAGAGACAAAAGGATTTACTTCAGTACTGAAGACTGAGGTGTACTGTTTGTGTGTACGAGAGAGAGATGTGTCAAAACAAAGCAATGAGAAACCCTGATTTAAATACTTACTACTTTATAAAAACAAACACACACACATAATTAGTAAGGACTCTCATAAATATAGTGGTTCCTGTACCCAAACCTAAATTGCAGACAATTAGTCCTCACAAAAACCCTGAAACTCTGATGCACTGGCACACACACACATACACACACACACACACACACACACACACACACACACACACACACACAGTATTAGTAGGGACTCTCATAATTAGTGGTTCATACACAAACCTAAACTGCAGACAATTAGTCCTCGCAAAACAGTTAAACTCTGATGTGCGTACACACACACACACACAAATAAATAAATCTATACACACATATGTGCATGTATCATTTCCTACTATGACCTGAGACTTTCTCCCAAGCAAAGTTTCACTCGTTCAGTCTGAGGTAGACTAAACTCGCAGTTCCTATTTCCTCAGCAAACTTTCGAGAGGCATAATAACAGCAAAACAGAGATAAAAGAACAGAAATCCGTTCGTTTCCCACTGCAAAATAATTAACTCTCTTGCTTTGAGGCAGGAAGACTTAGGAATAACTCAACTTGATCCTCTCAAAGCCAGAGGAGAAATAACAGCCCTATGTAGACATCAGAACTTCGGCGCTGCCCATTTACATGTGGATCGTGTCTATTCTGGGTTCATCCTCTGCATGGCTGCTGTATAAATTCTGCCACACTATGAACTCCTATCAAAGATAAATGGCTTTTTAAATAGCTCCATGTGTTGGGCTAATAAATCCATATATGCGTATGATATGAACTAAACAGATTTGCTTTCTGTGGCTGACTGACTGAACTCATGGTTTTCCCTGCAAATCATACATTCAACCCGCCTATTTTTGAAACACTTTTTGTTTTATTTCCCACAAAAAATGATGGGAAAAATAGGGGGAATACAGAGCAAGCCAACCTCAAATTTACAAGGGCCACATTATTCAAGCGATGTGGACTGGAAGCAGGGCATGAGGTGGGAAGCAAAGTTGTCGGATTTTGCCGAAAACCATTTGATTTTGGATTTGATGTTGTCTCTTGCTGCGTACTTATGAAAATACACAATCTTGAGTCACAATCACGAGCATAATGCATGTAAACGACCCATAATGCATTTCAGCGTCTCAAAATGATAGAACTTTCATTTGAAAGAAATTTTAAAGTCAAATGTCAAAAACAAAAAGAGCTAGAGAGGGTAAAGAAAGATTTGTTTAAGAGATTTAAGAAAATATAACTACATTTTCCTTTAAACGTGGGTAAATACACCACATTTAACTAAAAATGTGAAACGACAAATGCAAACTGTATAGAACATTGTGAACCATAGAACCAGCCATTATATAAACAAACATATTAAAAACGTACAAATTTTGTGTTGAGTTTTCTCTCAGTTAGAGTAAAAACCTGAACTGGAGTTGGACTGGAGTTGGACTCTAATCCCAGCAAGCTACACTGACAGGATGTGTACTAACCACCAAGCCACAGCTCCAAATACTTTTTGATACAAAAGCAAATTGTAACACTCTCTTCACAAAAGTTTCCTGTCTGTCACCCTGATGTGCGTCTCATTGAAATGCTTCATTCACAAAATGGCAGTCATTAAATCCTTCTGTGAAAGCTCTTACCATCATCCTGGTCTGGCAGTATGAGGACACGTGTGGTGCTGTATTCTGGCCCTAGACGACCTCCCACAGGCATGCTAAGAGTGATGTTGAAGCTCTCCTCTTCCTCGTACAGCGAGTCATCGATGATCACCACACGACAGTGTTTCTCGGTCTCATCTCGATCAAAGCGCAGAAGGCTGGCCTGCTCTTCGGGACGGGAGATGTAGTCAGAGTACGACAGAACTGTGGTGGGAACGGTCCCTGAGGCAGACCCTGTTTAGGGACATACAGAGGGAGTTTGTACAAATCCACAGTTCTGTTAATAGACATACTAATAGTAATCTGTACTGCCTACGCCATATTATACATGTTATATAAATATGCAATTGCAAAATACCTGAACAGACAGTGTGTGCAAATGTGTATGTGTATGTATGTATGTATGTATGTATGTATG
>JBAJNP010005539.1:0-28679 GCA_036877545.1 Yasuhikotakia modesta
TACAATCTTTATGTTCAGCTATACAATATATACAGTCTAGCATACACTCTTTATGTTCAGCTATACAATGTATACAGTCTAGCATACAATCTTTATGTTCAGCTATACAATATATACAGTCTAGCATACAATCTTTACATTCTAGTATACAATATAAAATACATTTATATATCAGTTTATTTTTCAGAGAACTTACAGCCTGAAGCCCAACAGTTACATATTCTTCCTGGTGGACAGGGAAGAAACTCTCAACTCCTGTAAAAGTAAGTTTCACTCATAAACAAAGATGTCATGTCATTTTTGACTGTTTTCTAATACTGTCATCATTTGTGTCCTGCAGAGAAACTGGACACCATGAGAAGAGCGGATCAAGACATCTAGAGCTGTGGGAAGATGTGTGGGATCTGCTGTGTGGTGGCTTTGACCACTGATCCACTGGAGGAACGTGTGCGAGATGAGCTCAGAAACAGGGGGCCACACTGTAGCCGGGACAAGATAGAAACCATCTCAGATCCACACTGCAGTCTTCTTTTTTCTGCTCATGTGCTTCACATGAGGGGTAGCTTGACCCCTCAGCCTCTTCAAGATGAAAATGGGAACCTACTTCTGTGGAACGGTGAGGTGTTTGGGGGTCTTAAAGTAGCAAAGGATGAAAATGACACCCAGGTTCTTTTCCGTTACTTGAGAATGGTGCAAAGTGCCTCAGATTTGGTGTCTTTACTATCACAGCTGAAGGGACCCTGGGCCTTCATCTACTACCAAAAACAAGAGCGCTGTATTTGGTTTGGGAGGGACTTCTTTGGAAGAAGAAGTCTCCTTTGGAAATTTAATTCAGAAACATCGTCCTTCACACTAACATCCGTTGCTTGTCGGCCAGCTGATGAAAATATTCATTCTCAGTGGCAGGAAATCCCCCCCCACGGTGTTTACAGGTTTGACCTGAGGGACGTGGGGACATTTACTTTTGAACTTTATCCATGGGTTTTCCATGGTGAAAATGAGCCAAATCACATACAGGAATTAAAATTGGAAGGTCTACCCAGTTCTGTCTCTGTAAACATCACTGGTTCTGGACTTTATTTGACCTGCCCTGTTTGTCCAATGAACACATCTGTTTCTTCACCTAGAGCTGTTGAACAAGATCAGAATGTCTGTCAAACCTCTGTTGAAAATCTGAAAGAATTTCTAAAAGATGCCGAGAAGAGAAAAATGGTAAATGCTTTAATTGATGTACTGAGTGAGGCTGTCTGTAAGAGAGTTTGCTCTCTACCATCTCGCGACCCATCAGCGGCCTCCTTGAGAAATGCAAAAGCTGAAATTGCTGTTCTCTTCTCTGGTGGAATTGATTCAATGATTTTAGCTGCTCTCGCTGATCGACATGTTCCTGCAGAAAAACCCATTGACCTGCTGAATGTTGCTTTCAGGATTCAAGACCCAAAGACACCAAACACCTCCAAGAAAACAAAGAGTAAGAAAAACAGCCCTGATGTTGATAAAACACTGTCAGATCTTAACACAGGGATCTTAAACTGCTTTGATGTACCAGACAGAATCACTGGCAGAGCTGGTCTGCAGGAACTAAAGAAACTCAGTCCAACTCGCAAGTGGAACTTTGTTGAAATCAATGTGACTCAGGAGGAGCTTAAAGAAATGCGTCAGAAACGCATCTGTCATTTGGTGCATCCTTTAGACACGGTTCTGGATGACAGTCTTGGATGTGCTCTCTGGTTTGCAGCCAGAGGAACCGGTCTCATAAACCAGGGTCCTGAACGAGAGCTTTATACCTCAGAAGCAAAGGTTACTGCTGTTGCGTTCACATTAATTAATGGTGTCTGCATGTGTTTATGGAACGTCTGCTTCACTGTTGACGTCCTGTGTAATGTTTCTTTCTCCTGCAGGTGGTTTTGAGTGGCATCGGGGCCGATGAGCAGCTGGCTGGATACTCCAGACACAGGGTGCAGTACAAGAACTCTGGGCTGGACGGGCTTGTCAAAGAACTGGCTATGGAACTGGGCCGAATTTCTTCAAGAAATCTTGGAAGGGATGACAGGATTATTGGGGACCATGGAAAAGAGGCCAGGCAAGAGTAACACATTATACAGAATTATAGTGTTTATATTGACAGAACTTAAAATTAAACCTTACAATAAATAAAAGCTGTCATTTTTAACTGTGCAACATACAATGACTAATAAACCAACATCATAAATGATCATTTTGACTGTACTGAATGTTCTGCGTGTATTTTCAGGTTCCCGTACTTGGATGAGGATGTGGTCAGTTTCCTGAGCCGTCTGCCTGTGTGGGAGAAGACTGACTTGTCTCTACCCAGAGGACTTGGAGAGAAGCTGTTACTGAGGTTAGCAGCTGTTGAGTTTGGACTGGGACTCTCAGCTCTCTTACCTAAGAGAGCCATGCAGTTCGGTTCCAGAATCGCCAAGTTAGAGAACAGCCACGAGAAAGCCTCAGACAAGTGCAAAAGACTTGAGTTAGGCCACAGCGTGAGTTAATGCTCTGTCTCTTATCAAGCGATGACAATGATCTTAATGTTGACTGGTACTGACGTTGAGTACAAGTGATTGTAATGGCATGTTGTGCGAAGTGTGCTATAAAACTGTTATTAAAACTGTTAATGCGTTTGTTTATTTGATAAACATTAAGTTCATATTCATGAGATAAGCAACGTCGCCATCTGGCGTCGGTTCCAGGCGTTGCGGGGCGCGCGTGCGTCGCTGGTTGCCCAGAGCAACGCCGTTTAAACCCACACGACCCACAGCGGAACGCAGCGTTTACGTTGAACGTCACGGTCTGTTGTCGGCGACGTCTGTGAGCAGATCAAGTTCATGATGGAGAGCTCGCGTCGCAGCGCAGTCTCGCGTCAGTGCCAGCAGGAAGCCGCGCGCGGCGCGCTCAACGCGAGCGCTTTGCTGCAGAAGTACGAGCGCAGGGACCTGCAGGAGCTGCTCAGCCTGAGCGCCTGCAGCTGGCCGTTCACTGGAGAAGATCTCACAGATCCTCCTTCAGGCCTCATCCGACAGATGCGCAACATCTCCGATCCTCACGTCATCATCCTGGCGCCCTGTGACTCGCGTCTGCCCCTCGACTACAGAGTCCTTCACCAGATTGTGAGAGAGCTGACTGTGGGCATATATGGGTTTAACCAGGTTCCTTCTGTTAGTCTGGAACCCAGCTATGACCAGAGCTCCACGTGCCACCTACCACCAGCATACCACCATACAAAAGTTGGTCAGATTTTAATAAACGTAGATTATACCATAAAGTCTCTGTGGCACGGGTGCCACATTTCTAGAGAAAAACGCATGTGCTTCTCTGAGTTATGGAGATCCATCATGGGTGTGAGTTCAGATGGTGTTCCTCAGACAAAGAAAGATGTTCTTGCAGAGTTCCTCAAAGCAGGTGAGTTACAAAACCAGTCAATCAGCATATCAATACTGCTGTACGAATCTGTCTCAAATATTTGTTGTATGAGTCAATTTCTTATTATTTGCCTCATCAGGTTTAACAGACATCTCACGTGATCCATGTTATCAGGACATTTATAAGCAGGACATTGATGTGGACCCGACCTACGAACCCAACAGCACAGAAGAGGAGGTCCTCTTCTCACAGCTCTCAGAGAACGTTGTGATGAAGCTGAGCGCCTACCTGACTTCTGTCCGACAGCACCAAAATCTGTTTGTGTTTGAGGGCTCTCACAGCCTCTCTAATGCTGTTCGACTCACTGAGGAGGAGATGGATCTAGCCACCTACCAAAGGTTACAGAAGAAGCTGTCTGGCCACGTCAAGCTGGTGAGAGATCATCTTGGAAGGAAAGCAGAAGTCTCCAGGGATCTTGCCTACATGAAATTGATCACGTTCCTGGTGCCTCTTCTGATTTCCCTGAGAAAAAAGATGTTGATTCCTAATCTGTGTCAAATGCTTCCACCTCTGTCAGGTTTGTTTTGTGTTTTCACATCTATCTGTTGCTTGGAGGCCTTTTTTAAATGTAATATTATTAGTTCATAAAGATTTAACTCAATTGTTTTAAAGAGGACAAGCTGAAAACAGAGCGGGAGGTACCACCACATCTTCTCGGACCAGAATTTACATGCAAGCACTTCCCATATAAGCAGGATCGATATTTCCACCTTCATGGAGGGATTGAGTTTGACGTTGGGACTCCACCCCTAGATGACATCACTGAGGAAATGAAGGTGCCAGAACTAAATTCACAAATGTCTCAACCCAGCTAACAATTGTGTAACAAATAACAAATGTTTCACTAAAGTTTCCATTAAGTTACCAAAAAAATTAGTTATTTGAAGGTTTTTAATTCTGTAACAATTTTAAAACAGTCCACCAACAACTGAGAAGTTTTGTGATATATGCGTGTATATGTGTAACGGTTACAGATGTTTTTGTGTGAAGGTGGCTTTCAGAACTCTTCACACTGAAGCATCACATTACCTGTGTGAGCTGCTTCATCAGGACTCCACCTACAGAACAGCTCAGCTCTCAGTTCCTCTCAGTGAGGTTGAAGGAAAAAGGTCAGTTCTAAAAACGCAGCCAGAAACATCTTCTTTACAGTTTATTGCATTCACTGGTGTTTTGCAGCTATAATGTCATCTGCTTTGAGCTGGAGTCACTTTACCCTCAACACAACATGGTTCAATGGTGGGGAGTGTTAAACGCCACCATCCAAACACTCAGACTGAAGAGACTTCCCCTGACAGACATTGAGCTTCACGAACAGTTTAAGAAAACTTTTGGATACACAAAAGCTATAAAGTGCAAGGTGATGTTTGATGAATGCATTTATGCTTCATTTGATCATGGTTCCCCTGTGCAGATGTAGCAGTGCAGTGTGTGTGTTTGTCATGCAGAACGTGGTGTTTGGACTGAAGGCAGCTGCAGTGAGAGGACTCAGTGCTGTCTTTCACACGTTAAGTGGCAGCGTCTCTCCCTCACACCTGCATGCAGTCGATGAGAAGGGCCTGTCTCTGCTGCATCACGCCGCAGCTAATAACCACCCGCACATCATCATGCAGCTGTCTGCAGCATGCGTCAACCTCAATCAGACACGCAGCGAGAGATTCAGCAACACAGGTTATCGCTGCATGCACATTTATACACGTATCAGACGCTTTAATTCAGAGTGACTTGCTGTGCAATCAAGCTATATATTTGCTCGGAATTTGTGTTTCCTGCGATTCGAACCCACAGCCTAATACCCACATCCCACAACTGTATTATATACTAATATAGCATACAAGAAAGCTAAAACATTTGACATGTTCTGTGTCTTCTGTGCCATGAACAGTAAAAACAGACGCTGATGTTCAGTTCATGGAAGGAGTTGGTAAGAAAAACTTCCTTTAATATCCTTTAACAAAATCCTTTAATAACAATAAAATGGCGTTCATTTATGTTACGTGTATCTGGGTATCGTGTAACGGGTATCTGGAAATGTTTCTGTGGCTAGAGTGGAAGATTATCACTATACAAATAAACCTTTCACATCTTTGTGAATGGTTTGTGTAAACGGTACATGTGTTTGTGATTATTCAGGTCTCACCCCAATGCATCTGGCTGCACAGTGTGGCTCCCTGGAGGCTCTGAGCTGTCTGCTGGCCCTGCGGGTGGATCACAGAGCTGCAGACAGGAGAGGCTGGATGGCCGTTCATTTTGCAGCTTTTTATGGGCAGGTGGCCTGTATCCAAACACTGTGCAGGAAAGATCCAACACTGCTGGAGATACAAACTGCTGCAGAGTATGTGTTGGTACCAGAAGAGCAGAACATGCTCGTGATTTATTCATATGATGGGCAGATGAAGATGATGATGATGGTGGATATTTTGCAGGTACTGTTGTTCTCCACTGCTGCTGGCAGCCACTTCCGGCTCAGTGGAGACCCTGGCATTCCTGCTGTCTGCTGGGGCAAACTGGAGAGATGAAGACAGCCGAGGAAATAATGTAGTTCAACTCGCTGCTCTTTACTTCCACACAGATGTTCTTCAACACCTCATTCAGCTGAAGCTGGACGGACTTCATGTGTGGAAGATTCTAGTTGGTGTGACACTGTACATCAACATGAGCTACACTGTACATCAACATGAGCTACACTGTACATCAACATGAGCTACACGTTTCCATCCATCTTCATAGTTCAACATTTTTTCCATCTTTTGAATCGTTATCATGTTTATAATGTGATGCATTGGGAAGTGATCATGCTTTTCAAGTTTGGTTGAAATGTTCTCTCAACTTCTTGTGAATGTGTGAAACCTCTCTGAAGTCACCTGATCTTCTCTGCAGAGATGATGCAGGGTGAGGACTCCAGGCAACTGGAGATGGCCCTCAGGTCTCTTGAGGTTCTTTGTCTGAACATTGAGACCTTCTGTGAGGATTTTCTGGAAGCAGGTCCTGAAACTGTTAAACTGGATACTATTTGTGTTTTTTTTTTTTTTTAGTTTTGTTTTTTCTTATGTTGCGTTTTGAAGAAGAGCAGAAGACTTTAGCAGAGTCTGAATTATGTATTTCTCTGTTGTTGTACTACAGGAGGGGTGTCGGTTCTGGTGGGCCTCCTTTCTACAGGTACACAGATGGTTCAGTGCCTGTCTGCAGCGGTGCTGTGTCACATGTCACAGAATGCAAAAGCTGGTGAAGATCTGGTGCATTATGAGGCCGTACCGGCGATGACCGGCCTCCTCGGCAGTCACCAGCCGGAGCTTCTGTCCCGCTCTGCTGTTATACTGACTGATCTGGCAGGACACAGCAGTCAGAACCAGAACCTCATTGCAGAACATGTGAGTCCTTCAGCCAATAAACTGCAGCTTCAACATGAAGATTTTTCTCACATATTACAAACACAGGGTGTGTGTTGCTGCTCAGATTTCTGGTTGTGTGCAGGATGGGGTGACTCTAGTTGTGAAGCTGCTGACCTCTGACCTCCAGGATGTGCTAGTAAACGCCGTCAGATGCATCTGTGCATTATGCTGCAGAAACACACGCAATCAAACTGCAGCCGCGCGGGCCGGAGCAATTCCTCATCTCGTGGAGTTCCTGTCTGTGAACTCTGGTGCTGTTTACCTTCAGGAAATTCAAACACAAACGCTGTAATAAAAAATATGCATAGAAACATAAACATGCTGTTTTTTTTCAGATGTTCTGCAGGAAGAGGCCTGTGTGGCTCTTTCAGAGTTGGCTTGGGAACACAAGGAGAACCAGGAGCTCATCTGTGGGGCAGGAGGTGTCGTTGCTCTGGTGCAAACAATGCAACAGAGGCGTATTTGTGCTCAGGTCAAAGCGGCCAAAGCACTTGAATCCATAGCCAGTCAAAACACTGCCATACAGCAGCTCTTCCTTAAACAATCTGCTGTCAAACATCTCTTACAACTTTTAAAGGTGATTAAACCTTTAACACCAGAGTTCACCCATTACTGCTTATGTTGGTTGAGGCAGCAAACTCATTTTCTTATTTTTGTACCACTAACTACTTATATTAAAACTAACTACAAACTACTTAGAATAAAGTTTTAAATATATAATATAACATTAACAAATGTTCTGCTTTCTTCAAGAAGGTTTTTGATCACTTTTAGAGGACATTAGCCATTGTTCTGAGGACGCTTCTTGTTAGCTGGATATGTGTTTTTTGTCAAGATGTCAACCTGTGGCATAGAACACCTGCTGCTTACCTGCTGACCTTTGCCCTCTGTTGTCAAGGTGTTCCAGGTGGATGTGCGGGAACAAGGTGCAACATCTCTGTGGGCTTTGGCTGGACAAACTATGAAGCAACAGAAGCTGATGGCAGAGCAGATGGGCATCTCTCTCATACTGGACCTTCTGCTCTCCTCCTCAGACAGAATGCAGTACGTGGGTACGGCCAGATTTTATTTTATTGTCATTATTCACGGTCTCCGAAGAGATCACCTCGCTCTGTTTGCTCTGACAGCAGCATCCGAGTGACTCATAAAAATAAGGAGAACTCTCCCCGCAAAGCTATCGTCCAGACAGAAGAAGCTGTGTTGACAGGCACTGGATATATTAAGCAGATTAACTACTGTTGGAAAGTTGTGTTCACTCCTTGTACTGACAGAACAGGTCCGGTCCAGCACTTCCTGTCTTGAAACAGTACCAATATGTTAGACTCAGACAGGAAAGACAGGAAAGCACGTACAGAGAAATTTATCCAGTAAAAGTCTCCAGAAACATTGTTTACAAGTGTGCCTCTGTACCTTGTATTCCTATTAATGTTAAGACATGACCTGATTTCAGACGGGAATTCCAAAACTACAATATATTCCAGAGGTCCATTCTTGTCAGTTTGGCTCGTGCCTGAATCATCTGTTTAAACGTTTTATTTCCTAAAGATCTGTTTTCAGACAGACCTGTCCTCGTCTCTGAATGGGTTGCAGGGTGTCAGGCAGCGATGGCTATAACCCGCGATAGCCGTGTCCATCAGGACGAGTTTTGCAGGGAGAATGGTGTACCGCCTTTAGTGCGCTTGCTCCGAGGGTCCAGAACAACACAGACGACTCTGCTTAGTGTCATCAGAACCCTGGGTTTCCTGTGTATCGGTAACATCTCACACCTCCATCCTCCACATATAAGGATTTGTGCAGCAGCGCTCATGATGAAAACTTATGTGTTTGCAGGAGTGGCACTAACTGCCAATAAAAACAGTCAGAAGATGATTTACAGAGAAAACGCCATCCCTGTATTGCTAGAGATTTTAAATTCCCAGGATTCTCTGCAAGTCAAGGTGAATATTCATTATGCTACACAGACCCTTTAAATGGGATAAACAGGAAGTGACATCACAGTAATGGCTGCTTGTGATTGCAGGTGCAGGTAGTTCAGACACTTGCCTGTGTGCTGCTGGGGAACCAGAAACTCCAGAGGATCTTTTGGGAGCAGAAGCTTTTTTCTTATGAAGCTGTTCTGGAGCTTCTGAAAGCTGAAGACAAAGTACTGAAAAACCGATCACAGCATTCTCTCAACGTTATGAAAACATTTTATAACATTAGTAATGAAATGAACTTTAGAATATGAAATGTTATTCTTGAATTGTTAGTGGAACATTTTTAGAATGTTAAAGTTAGTACAATATTTAGAAAACTTTCGAAAGGTTTAATGAAGGTTTTCTTTCAGAGCATTTGTCTGGAGGCAGGACATGCATTGTCTCTGTTTGTGTTCAACAACAAATGTCAACAGAGGGCAGTTGGACAGACGTCTACCGTTCCAGTGAACACATACCAGACCTTTTTTAATTCAGACAGTGAGATTCAGAGAGCCAATGCTGCGTTTCAGGTAAAAACATCAGAGGTATATTATCAGCGGTTGGTGTCCCTCAGGCTGTGGGTCGAGGGGTAATTGATTCATCACACTGCTGTTGTACTGCAGGCAGATTTGCTTTCCTGTCACTTCTCATTTCTCTGACAGACAATCGTAAAACCTCTTTTCAAGCTCAGTTCTCTGAATGCTGGTGTGACGCTGTTCGCGCCAATTTTTATGCACAAATAACTCAAGTTTTCCGTTTCTGGAAAAGCGCAGGGTAGAATTTCTGTCATGTTAAATACATTTACAGTAGAGAGGAAATAAAAAAGAAAGTGTTTTAACTCACTACCTTACAATTAAAGAAAAAAATTCCAGACAATTAAAACAGTTGAAATGTATTGTAGATGGAGTATATTTTAGTTTTTAGTTTAAAACCACACACAGCTTGTTTAAAACAATGCATTCTAACCCTAACACACACACACACACACATTTTCCTCTACAATTTCTGCTTTTTTACAATTGTTTGCATTTTACGTGGTCCCCCACTGACGCTCCCACAGAGAAAGAGTGTGAAAGAATTATAAGAGATGGCCTAAAGAAAACTTGACTGACACACACACAAAAAGACAGAACATGACGCAGCACAGAATCATTAAGATGCCAGTGCAGGACAATGAGAGCGTGAGGCATAGCTAAAGCATTAAAGGTGAAAGGTCAACTCTGCCTACGGTTCCCTGCTGCTGGGGAAACTCTGCACTCTTTCTCAGCATCTCCTACTATTATCTAGTCAAATTCTGTTCAGACCTCGAGAATTATCATATCAGTGCTGACCTGCATCCATAATGCAACAGATTTCAACATAAATGCCACAATATTATACCAGCATCACTTCCCACTTAACAAGTGTGGATGGTAAGAATGTTTTCAGATGTTTCCATACCAAGTAACAAAAGTTCTTTTGAAGGTTTTAGGGCTGTTGGTGTTAATTGTCAGTGTGTTGTTCTTTTGTTTGTCAGATAGTTGTGTTAGCCAGAGTGATTTCAGGGTCAGATGAGGTGTCATTGACTGCTAGAGGAATCACTGCTCTCGTTGAGTTATTGCGGTCTGACCGACCCAGTACTGTTGTCATTACAGGTAAGAGTTCATTTAAACACATTTTGTACTGAGTGTGCTGTAGTTTTTAATGACTGTCTTATTCCAGCTCAACTGCTTGCTGGTTTGGCACACATGAGAGCGAGTGTGACAGATGCTATTGTCACTATGGGCGCTGTAGAGGAGCTCTCTGCTCATCTCAGCTCAGAAGATGAAGAGGTAGATCATTTCATGCAGCTGTTCCCAAATAATAACAAGCAGCATCTTAAAACATTAAATCAACCATAACAAAACGTTTTGTTGTGTTTTCAGGTCCGGGCAGCGTGTGCCGGTGCTCTGGGTTACCTCACCTTTAATCGTCACGCTCACCGACAACTTCTGAGCAAATGCAGAAGAGTTCCTGGCGTGTACGACCTCCTGAGGGAGAACCTGCCTGCAGATGCCAGAATCTGCCGCTTGTTTACAGCAGAAATGGACAGACAGCGACGAATCGGCTTTCCCTCCCTCAGGTGCTTCAAACTGTCACGTGACTCAACACAAAACTTTCATCATTCACCAGCATCATTTGTTTCTCTGTCTTCATTGCAGTTTGGAGATAAATGGCGGCCCGCCGGTGGCCCGCGGTCACAGTAAAGGTACATGAGCTGTATGACGTGTAAAGAATGATATTCTGACAGTGTTTGTAACATCACATGCATCGTTTCTCATGAGGGATGAATAAACGGAGTGCTGGACGGAGCCTGTCAGCCAGCAGTGTCAGGAAAACACCGAATGTTGTGTCACCTCATGCAAAACAGAGATGAAGAAGCCCACTGCCTCAGCGTAACCAAACCACCAGACCTGAAGCACATCTCTGGACATGACCATGGCTTGGTGCCGGTCACGCTAAAGGATGATATACTTTGAATTAAAGCATATGAAAACGGAAACACTACTTCTTTAATAATCTAATATCAAGATAATCTCCTGGTTTTAATAGTGGAGCTTTGATGGCTTTGTCTGCAAATTTATTGAGTGTTTTATTGAGACAGTTTGTGAATCTATGTCAAGTTTATTTGTTTGAAGATCTCTTACAGCACAACAAACTATGTCCATTTCTCTTCCGAAAACAAAAGAAAACAATGAACAATTGGCACAATTCAACCTCTGCAGATACTTTTTTAAAAAGACAAGTGGTAGGAAAGTGATGTTTTAATGGCTGTTACAGCTTTTCAGCTTCAGGTTTTCCAAAAGTTCATTTGCCTAAAATTGGTCAATTGGTAAACTGATAAAATTATATACAGTGGAGTTTAAAGTCAACATGACTTGTGCACAATACAATCATTTACATTCATGATGGAAAGTAAATAGGTCAATTTTGATTTCATGTTGACTTTAATACACACTTTATTACCTAAATATCCAAGTGTTGTTGTTATTACATCTTCTGTTGTCACTTTAAAGATGTGAGACATAATGTAAAACTACACAATAAAGTGTCTGAATAAATACTCTTCTAGAAATCATGCAGACATATCTCTGTCTCTGTAGCAGCAATAAACAAATGATCAGCAAACCCATGAATTAATGACATAAGTTTGAAACACATATTGTTTAATAAATGAAAATGAATGACCTCATTAAAGAAATGATGCAGAAACATTATCAATGAATCTCTGTGTATCAGTGAAGCACATTTACACAAACAACTTAAAACCGGGCCAGCCTAGATCTACGAGGAACACAAAACACATCAGTAATGCTGAAATCATTTTTCTAACATCCTCACAATGCTTTTCTCAAGATATATCAAACAAGATATACACAATACACAGTTACACTGACTGTACAAAACTGCTGAGTGTAACAACAAACAGTTTCCAGCACGAGTCGATCTGTGTCACTGGGTTTAATACTTGTTTATCCCAAAGATTCTGACCCTGTGGAGCTGTGGCAGTTTTGGGACGAAAACGCTCAGAAGGGAAGCTGTATTGATCACAAAATGAACCGTGTATAACCGTAATATCTGCAAAAAAACCTACTGTTACACACAGGTATTGTGCATACATGTACATTACATTACAACGTAATTCTGAATTCAACTTCAGTCCAGCTGTTCCCAGTGTGTGAAAGGCCGGGCCTTGTCCTGGTCTGGGGTTTCAAACGGGGTTCCCTTCCCTGCATGCATGAACACACAGAGAAGAAGGAAACCTCAGTTCATTCTCATAGCTTCATATATCTGTCATGAAATAAAGTTCAGCAATACAGCTGGATTACATATGTTATGGCTTCTTTTAATTAATTTATTACACAGTGTTGGTAAATGAAGGACAGTGGTCTGCATGAAAACAATGAATCAGACACTATATTTCACTTCCAGACGGCAGCAGCGGTTCAGTTCCCTGTGAAGAGCTTCATTTGAAGAGCTGATGTCATGCTGTTGACCTGGTGCGCTTGCATAACATCGACACATAAACTTCTGAGGAAACAGGGTTAGGAACAGGGTGCATTCATTAAAGGCAGGTTAGATCTTAATATATATGAGAAAGGCACAAGACTGTAAACATGGTATCCAATCGTTGCATTCAGTCTGAATTGCTTGGCTTTGCAGATCTCTGGGTTTTATTCCGTCAAAACTGGTTTGCTGTTGCAAGCCTCTCCAAAACAGAAGAACACTTACAAAATTGTGAATAATGTTTGTGAGGGTCCAGACAACAGGAACACTGAAGAACTGAAAGGTGAAGCAGCGGTACGTCAGCCAGACTCCCCGGCTCTTCATCACACGTGTGTTTGGATGAACTTCACTGTGAGCCATGACAACATTCATCTCCACTCCTGTCAGGAGAGACAAACATCATATCAGCATATCAACTGAACCAGGGTTTCACCCAAAACTAAGTTTCACTTTTCATGCTTTACTGCTTTTTAAATGCTTATCAAACACAACATCAGTTCTGCCTCTTTAACAGTTTCATTAGCTCAAGTATTTTTTGAAACAAAATAATTCCTGTCATTTTGGTTTTAAACTAACATAACATTATTAGATATCTGAGACTGCAACAGGATTAAATGACAATATTTTAAGACTTCTTTTCTCCATCAGTTTCTGAACAACCACTGAAATGTGACAATCCTTCACTAAATGTATTAAAATGCTCCTCAAATGAATAAAATACATGAAATATAATTTAAGTATGTTTTATACATACAGACGATAACGAAATGAGCTCCAATCGGCGTGGAGAACTGGAGTGACGTCATTTAGGCGCCATACCGGAGACAGAAGTGATCCGCGTAAACACGCGTGAGCGACGCTCACGTACACGTCTGTGTCTGTCTGTGTACGTCTGTGTCTGTCTGTGTCTGTCTGTGTACAACCTCCTGCATGATCACAGAGTAAGTAGAAATATACAACACAAAACGTCTTTAACGTGTTGATTCGGTACAACAAGAAAGACGCATTATAATGCATGTAACCCGGAAGCTTACGTGAACAATCTGTCAGAATGAGTTCGTGACCATTAGTTGCCGTAACGTTTCCTGAATGTTGACGTGATGTTTCACGGTGCACAGATGAAGGCGCTTCCAGCCGAGACGGTGCGTTTGCTGTGCGGCTCACAGGTTATCACGTCTGTCCTGAACGTTGTTAAAGAACTGGTTGAAAACTCACTTGATGCTGGTTCTACAGTCCTGGAGCTCAAACTGGTAAATGCACCTTGTATTAGAAAGTTAGCTTGACCTGTGACTGGGCGGATGTCATGGAAACCTGTGGCATTAAGCAGTTTCTTCCTTTGTTGGTCAGGAGAATTATGGATTGGATCGCATTGAGGTCAGAGACAACGGTTCTGGAATCAAAGCCACCGACGTTCCTGTGATGGCAGTGAAACACTACACATCTAAAATCTCCTGTCATGAAGACCTGCATCATCTGGAGACCTATGGCTTCAGAGGAGAGGCGCTGGCATCCATATGTGCCGTCTCAGAGGTCAGAACATACCATACAAGATCTCAGGATACACGTGCATGTACAAGATATTACACACAAAAATGTTGTGGCTTATTGGTTAGAGACAAGTGTAAGCTGAGTAATGCTGGTAGGTCCCCCCGGGTGCAGCAGTGCAGCCCACTGTGTGTGTGTTTACTTCTGTGTGCACTAACCCGGTGAATGTCATCTGTCATTTTACATGTCCTCCACTCTCTCATGATCAGTGAGTTATTGACAAGATTTCTTTATACCTGATCAGGTGGTCATTACAACCAAAACCGCAGATGATGATTTCAGCATTCAGTATACGGTTGATCGCAGCGGCCTGATCGTCTCTCAGAAGCCGTCGCATCTCAGCGAGGGTAAGTTAATAAGATCCTGATAGAGGCAGTTTTTAAATACGCTTGGTTTGACTTGAATAACTCTCCCTCAGGCACAACTGTGTGTGCAGCAAATCTGTTCAGCAACCTCCCCGTCAGACGGCAGTTTTATTCCAACTTGAAGAAGTGCAAAGAGGAGCTGAGGAGAGTGCAGAACTTACTCATGGCCTATGCTGTTGTCAAGCCTGAATTAAGGGTCACATTGAGTCATAACAAGGTACGTCTGTAAATGAAGGGGTGTCTGCTTTTCTGGGGAAGAGCACTTCAACTTTAATGGTGTGTCTAGATTATTGTAAATTGTAAATGTTCTGGCTGAATTTGACCACAAGGTGGCCTCACGCATCAACAAATATAATATGAGCTCTGTAGCTCATATTGTGTGTTTTTACCTTCATTTATTCTCTCACTGTCCCTAATTAAAGCGTTAAATGCTGTGAAAAAGTGTTTATTCTTATAATATTACACTCATTTTTTACCCTGTTCAGTACTTTACGTCATGTTTTTTTACATACCCTTTAATAAAAGGCATTTGTACATGCCTTGACATTAATAACATTAATAAAGTAAATGTTATATACAATAGTTGTATTTTATGCGCTATTTAAGAAATATATTGTTTAACAAATGTAACGGCACATTGTTAGTAATCTTCAGTAACCCGCAGATCTGATGAAACATGTTTGTGATGCTGGTCTGTCATCAATTCTAGCTCAAGCCGTTTATTTTCTCACGATGAAGAGGAAGAAGGTATTTCAACTGCTTTCAATCCAAACGTAGCAGGATAAACCGCTTAGCCTTTAAATGCAACACTGTAACAAGATCCTAAAGTAACAAGCAGTGGTATAAGTCTTTGCTCTTATTATAGTCTCGACTCGAAAGGACTCACTGAGCCCTCATAACTTTACTTAAATTTACATCATCCTGGTTGTAGATCATCTGTGAGGGCTTGTTTGTGTGTGTGTGTGTTTGTGTTTGTTTGTTTGTGTGTTTGTTTGTATGTGTTTGTGTTTGGTGTCCTCAGCTTTTGCAGGCATATCTCGTATCACAAACTTTGCACTTTGCCCTGCATTGAGTTTCATCACTTGAAACCCAAAAGCTGTTTACTAGTCTAATTTCTTTACAGACTCTACATTGTTTATTTCACAGCAGAGATGTGTGTGTGTGCGTTCAGAAATCATCCCTTGGATAATATATACATTAGACTTGCTGGTGGAAGTACCGATGACAGGAAAACCCAGCGTGTGATAATAGATGGTGCTACTGCAGAATGTTTTGGACAGTTGTGTTTGTAATATGCGAACATTCCCATAGTGTAATGGTTTATTGTGAAGATGTGATTGGTGGATGATGTCTGTTGTGAGCATACATTCCCATAGGTGGTCTTATTTTAGGATGACCAAAAAATAGCTTGACCCGTTTCACCATGTTGTTACAGGCTGTGGTCTGGCAGAAATCCAGGGTGTCGAATCACCGAGCTGCCCTCACGGCCGTGCTCGGAGCGGCCTGCGTAGCCAACTCACTCCCCGTCCAGCATCACCAGGAGCAACCAGAGGTCAGTGAAGCACAGAGAGAACAGAGCAGCAGGTCCACAGATGCACCCAGTCAGAGGCCACAGTGAGCGTGCTCAGTAGAGTTTGTGAGGAGAGACTGCTTTCATCAAAACTAGTTTCTCATAAATGAAGTGCAAAAGAGTGCGTGCTTGCTTTTTTTGCGAAAAGTGAAGGTTCATGCAATGAAATGCAGTTAAATTGCATGTTAGGTCTAAAGCATCACTACACTTCTGTCAGGTTGTTAAACGCAAACACTCATGTAATAACGTACTTCTCTCTCTTTAGAGCTGTTTCTCTTTCTCCTGGTTGTGCATCCGCAGCGATGACTTTTGCATGAATGACTCGTTGTCCCACAGGTTTGAATACTTGTGCTGTTTACATTGAAACAAATTTTAAAATGTAGTTTCTATAGAATTACTCTTCGTCTCCCACACAATACAGAAAAGCGTGTTTCGTTCAACATGTTACATTCCCTAATTCGTTTTGAAGTTTATTTTTTGTAGCATTTTTTAAAATGTTTTTTAAAGCTTTTGTCTTAGTAGCACGTTATATTATGCATGACATGTCGTTTCCTGCGCCGTCACGTGCAATCATGTGCCATTTCTCTCACAGTGGTCAGGGTTAGACTTGTGGACTGACTGAACTCTGCGATGAGCGCAGAAGTGAATGAAAAGTGTGTCCATGGGGCAGTAGTGTATGTAATGTGGTGAAAGCGCCCCTAGGGTCATAACCTGCCTGAGCCACATTCACGCTGCCTCAGCACCAGTTTAACACACCGCAACAAATGCAAGGAGCAAGTGCTGGCTTGAGCAGTAACAGGTGTGAAATAAAGATGCAGTGTTGTGCAATGATGATGACTGAGTTACTGTGATTCCTCTTTTTCTTTCTTACAAAGATACATGTTTGGAGATTTTCTTAGTTTGTTGCAGTGTTGATAACAGTGTCTGTGTGCAGATGTTTGTTGTTTATTGCAGAAACAAATTCCTCATTCGTTGTGGGTTTGATTCTCAGGAAACGTATAGTTTGATCGCTCTGTTAGTTGCTTTGGATAAAAGCATAAATGCAGATCTGTGTTATAGCAATGGCCCGGTTAGCTTTCTCTATCTATCCCTAAATAAAGCATTTCACCTTTTTAGCTCTGCCAGCATTGACACAATCTTATCTCTCTTTTTGAGCAGAAGCTCCCTATCGCAGAATCTGCCTCTACGTCTATATTTATCCCCCTGCAGTGAAGAACTGTATGGGTCATACGGTACATGCATGACATAGTGATTCTAATTCAGCCATTTGCACGGCCGTCGCCGCCCTGCTGGAGAGGATGCTAATGTTGGTGCACACGTGGTGTCCTACTTTGATATGTGCAGTTGATGGAGGACATACAGAGCCGGCGTTGTCTAAATCTGCCAGACCATTTAACTAAGATTTATTCCCGTTAGGTGTCATCTCACGAAACGCATTCAGTAGAGCCTCCGTTTGCATTCTGTGCTCAGGAATAAATTCTCTGTAGGCACACGCCAGGATCCGCTCGGCCGGATCTCTCTCGTCTCCCACGGAATGTATATCAGAACACACAGCTTCGCTCGAGGCTGTGCTTCTCTGAGTCTTGCCAATGTTCTGTAAAGCCATGTGACAGATGAGAGCATCTTTGCTCTCCCCTTATTCGCTGTAAGTCGCATTCTAGGAATCGGTGAGCTGTTCTAGGAGTTAATTTACGCTCTGAGAGGAGGCTCTGTTGGAGTCATCAGACATTAGCTTGCACACTCATCATCAGGTCAGAGTCAATGCCAGCAGCATCTGTCACCCTCGTCCCGCGTGGCTCTGACATGTGGATTTTACCTCAGAACCCTCATGCAAACATAAGCGTGTGACTCGATTGCTACAGTTGTTATGAATAATTCAATGTGACCTTTAGGTGATGGTGATGATAATGATTATTAATGTTGTTATTATGGCTGTCCAGTTTTATACATTAATGATCTTCCATCATTCATTTGCTTTCCTAACCTGTGTGAAAACAACAGTGGCACCCATTGACTTCTACACTGTATGGACACAAAACATAGACATTTATCTCTTGTGTTCCACAGAAGATGAAACTCGCACAGGTTTGGAATGACGTGAGGGTGAGTCACGGATGGAAATACTTTCATTTTGTGGGCTGATTTTCTGTAAAACTCTTACTATTAAAATTTGATGTGCAAATGATCTTATGCAGGATACCTGAAATTGTGACACTAAAACACCCTAAAAAACGTTTTGCTTAATTACACATCACTGCTGTTATTCCTGTTTCCAGCTCATAGAAATATGAAAGACTGTTTTTCAGTGTTTCAACCGTGGATTGTTTTGCTGGATCCCTCTGCAATTAAAAAGCTGCAATAATACCTCCATTCAGCACAACGAACAGAAACGACTCTGTCACCTACGTTACCGTATAATTGACAATTGAGCTGAAGTACACAGAACATAAGTGCTTATTGTGAAAGTCACAATAACCCTGATTATAAAGTTTGTCAGAGACTCCAATTAAAATGTCCTTTTGCCAGCCAACTGCTGCGCTTGTTCATTCTGAGTCGCGCTCAAGCATCAGACTCTAAAACGAGACCGTGAATAATTTGTTGCTGTTTCTCATCTCGCCACTTCGCCGGTCAACAGAAACTGTTTTGATGGCAGAGTTGAGTCTCTCGTTCTCTCCATCATTAAATGACAAATGAGTTCTGATAACACAGCAAAGTTTTAATTGGTTACTGCAAAGTGGGTTAAAGTGCAGCAGTGTGTCATGCATGCAGAGTGTCTTTTTGTTCCTCCTGAAAACAACCTGAAACGGAGAGTTCATGCAAAGTTCATGACTTTCTTCTGTGGAACAAAAAAGAAGATATTTTGAGAAAAGTCTCTGTGGTTTTGTGTCCATTCAGTGGAGGTCAATGGGTGCCACTGTTGTTCGGTTACCAACATACTTTAAAATATCTTCTTTTGTGTTCCTATTTAGAAAAAGTCACACATAATTAATAGAAATAAATAACTAATAATATGTAATTGAATTTGTTTTGTTTACACAGATTGACATCAGCGGCTTCTTACCCAAACCAGGCTCAGATATTAATTCCACAAGCTCTTCAAGCCCTGACAAAACGTTTATCTTTGTAAACAGTCGCCCTGTGCATCACAAAGAAATACTAAAGGTAGCAGAACTTTCATTCACCATCAGTACCAAATACTTACAGTTCTTTACTGTTTTCAGCTGTGTTGTGTCTTCTCATGAGCGTTTGTTTACTCTGCAGCTTGTAAAGCAATACTACACCAACAGTCATTCAAATATCCCCTCTGTAAGTCGCCGATACCCACAATTAATGATGAACATCAGCACACCTGCCTCCACTGTGGACGTCAACGTGACTCCAGACAAAACTCAAGTGATGCTAGAACATAAGGTACAAAGTTCAGACAAAAACATGCTGTTCTCTTGATGCTGATGTTCTACTAATAGAACCTTCTCCAACACTTTCCAGGAAGAAGTTCTTCTGGCCGTGGAGACCATGTTGATCTCCTTGTATGGGTCTTACTCTATCGGTGAAGACAATCTCAAAACTGGAGAAACCAGCACTGAGCATGTCCAAAACCATCACGTGGTCTGTGCTGATAAGGAAGATCTACCTGAACACCATACCACAGATATTAGCTTAATGGACCCACCTGAACAACTTGAACATTCTGCCACAAATGCTGATAAACATGAGGTATCTTTGAACACTAGTACAAACACCAGCTCCTCATCGTCTTCAGACGACTGGATCATCAACAGACGATCAGGCTGTTTGGATTCTTCTGTACCTGTTGACACTTCTATGAACTCTACAGCTACTTCTCCAAAGATCTCTAATAGTGACAGCAGCCATAGTCTCGATACTGAAGTGTCTGCAGAGAGCTGGAGCATGGGCAAGGCCTTCTCCAATCAGATGACAGGAGAGTCCCTGGAGCCTGTCAGACTCCATCTTCCAAACGCAAACCAACAAAGTGGAGAATCTGAGCTGAAAAAAAAAGGAGCCAGCCCATCCAAGAAGCCATCTAACGTGATCGTGGAGAAGATGGCCAGACTGACAGCCTATGAGCTGATTAGCAACCGTTCCGTGCGTCAGCCTCTGTCTGCCTTTTCACTGTTTGAGCAAGACAACAGATCGCTCGTCCTCCAGGAGAACCCAAGAGCCAGTCATCAGGATGTCACAGCTGCTGTCACAGAACGATGGGAATGCCTGGGGGAGGAAGAGCGAAAGAAGTGAGTTTCCAGATATCACCTCTGAAGACGCAGTTTCCAGTTGTTGTGATTTATTTCTTGGGGTAGAGAGAGAAATAGAGCCGCCACTAACGTGTGTAAAATATGGGTCGGAAAATCTGCCGTGTTCGTGCTTCTGCCCACAGGAAGAATTGAGATGAACTGTCTGTGTTTTCCAGAAAACTGTGTTTGACTTCTCAGTTCGATGGTCAGTGGGCCTGTTTTCCCTTATGAAAGAGAGATTCCATTTTCCAAAGAATGCCATGTTCCCTCAAAGTGATTCTGGTTCGTTCTCTGTCTGCCAAATTTATTGGTTGTTTATGAGCTCCAAGAATATCCAGGGTGGATAGATGGTTAAAGATGATCTTTATTTCATAGACACACCTGTTCATTCTTTATGACTATTTTCAGCATTTTGGAATAACTGTAATGCCAAAACTATAAAGTCATGCAAGTGGAAGTGGAAATAATGTCAATCAAAAAAATGTTACGGATCAAAACAACCTCATAGTTTAGATTCTTCAGTGAAGCCTTTAGTGCAGAAGACCTGATCTGATCTCTTCATAAGGTTCTACTGCAGATGCTTCTCCACAGAAATCAGACAAACATGCACATGTTCCTACATAACACACGCTACAAACACCTCTCAGCTCTGTCAAGCACATTTGACCATGTTTATATAGAAAGGGCATCTATGCTTTGCTAGCGTCCCGTATGTAACATTGAAGAACACATCTGTGACATTACTGCTGTCTTAAACAGAAAATACTTATTTTCATAACTTGCCCCTTTTGGCAGAGCTGTGGTTGCAGGACGTCTAAAGGATATTTGACTCTGTTTGGTGGGTTCATGTAACATGGACATGATGAGCTGAATGATCAGAGATTGTTGTCATGGAGGCTTGAGGAAGAGAGTTCAGAAGCTGTGTAGTTTGAGCAGAACCCATTTCCCTCAAACTGTGCTTGTTATATTTGGGTTGCAGTGTTCTGATGCAGCAATAAAGCAGCTGGCGCAGATCCAGGGACTCTATATGAACTTGGTTTAAGTCCAAACGCCCACAACAAGAGAGCATGTCTTGTTTATTGCACAGTTTATGTGCTTTTGAGGATCGTTATAAACCCCAAGCTTGAAATGCAAACAGCGCTGCCTAACTGGCTTTTTAGTGTTCACCAGATCCATCACTGGAGATGAGCAAAGGCCCCTTATTTTGTCCTGTGCTCTGTCTGTGCTCCTCAGGTGACCTGCTGGAATGTTCCTTCTGCTGTGTTATGAACTCTTCCCCACGGGCCTGTTATTGCTTTTTTCTTGTTTTTAGCACATTTCATGCCTTTGACGTGATCAGTGTGGTTTCCTTGGCCTTCACAAGTTGATTTGCATCTTTTTCTCGCACCCAAGCTGAGAAATCACGTAGCGCATTTGAAATGGTGCCCGATCTATTGTACAGTAGCAGTCTCTGTGCAATAGCACAGCTGTTAATTGGCAAATGCACAGAGAAGCGTCCAGTGGAGAGTCAGGGCTGCGTGTTTTTACAGCCCCCCTCCTGTTCCACAGCCCCATCTGGTCACAGGTAGCAGATGTTTTTCATCTCTCTGTTTCTGGCTGTGAATTAATGCAACCCATTTAAAATTAAATCATAGTGTGAACTGAGGATATTAGTTTTGCTTCTTTGCTGAAATCTGTTGGCACACAGCGTGAACGCTGATGACAGATTAAGCATTAGATGCATTAACTAATGGTAACTAATTGAACCTTATTGCACAACTTTACTGTGCTGGGGTAAAAAGCAACACAAATAGAGTCACATGTGCTTTAGACTGTAACAGCTGGTGTTGCTGTGTTTTCTGTTGCATGTCCTCACAAAACCTCATTCAAACAGATACGTGAGGGAAACACAAAATGTACCGCAAGTACTGTAACTAAATGTTCTTGTGTCACATCCCTTCTCAGGTATGAAAGCAGGGCAGAAATATCCCTGAACTCCTACAACCTTCAAAGGAGGAGGGCAACAGAAGGAGGCGGCCAATGTGCAGAGGGCAAGAAGCAGATGAACGCAGAGTCTTCGTTGAACAAAGCTCAAGGCGTGAAGCGCAAGGCCCCCCCTGCCAACCAGCAGGCTCTGGACAAACTCTTCTCCACTCAGCCCCCGAGCAAGAGGAGCCATGCCAAGCCCTTCAAACCCCTCCCGTTCAGCACTGAAACCCTCAAGCGGAGACTTAACCTCCTCTCCTGCCAGAAGAGCTGCAGTGAGCAGGGCCTCAGGCTTGTAAACCGCTTGGCTTCGTACGGTTCCTGGGTTATTTTACGTGGCAGAAAGCTCATGTTGTTGAACCCGTTTCGAGTGGAGGAGGCCTTGCTGTTTAAAAGACTCCTGGAAAATAATATAGTTCAAACCGAGCGACTGCAGACCCCTGTACAGCTGACAGATGGGTAGAAGTGTCTTTTAGTCTGAATGTGTACAAACTCATAATTTCTGCCCCTGTGGTTCTTGTTCTTTTCCTAATTTCTGCCAAATGCTTAAAATAATTGCAGATGTTAAAGGAGTTTTGTGATTTGAAGTGCTTGAGCTTGTACATTAACACTCAGGTTTGTCTTCAGTGTGCTGGGTGGACCAGAGTACATGGATGTTCTCATGAACATGGAGAAGGGACATCCAGGTCTTCGTGGGACTTATTTCACTGATCCGAGACTTGTGGCAAATGGTTTTGAGATCAGGCTTCTTCCAGGTAAAACCCATAGATGTGTTTTAATCAACCTGTGAACTTTTCTGTTGGCTGTTGGGCTTAATCATCTGTCTTGAGTTTTTGCAGACAGTTGCAGCTCAGCTGGTAGATCATTATGTTGCCATATTTGTTTAAGGGTCATGCTGTTCTCGGGGGCCAACAAAGGTTGGACTCCATGGGCATCATTAATGCTGCAATTCACCAATTTTGAAATGTCAGACATTACAGCTTAAATAACAGGATTACAGTCAATTATTTCTAACAGAAATTCTTGATCAGTTTGATCAGTGAGGAATGAAAATTGTGTTTTCTTGCCTTTTATCATTAGATGACTTTTAATAAACGTCTATCAAAACTTAAAGTATACAAAGAGATTTAAAAGTAAAATCTGTAGTGTTCTGTCCCTGAGGAGCTGCCGTCTTCGTCCTCATTTGACCAGATTTTGCCTCTCGGTTATGAAGTGCACTCTGTTGTGTTCCTGTCATTGTTGTTGCATCGCTCAGGGTCATCCTGCAAGCACAGTGGTCTGAACAAATGCCCTTTACCAAAGCCAATGGTTTCTTGAGGAGGATTTGGTCAAGTCATACACCTGAAGTGTCACATACACCTTTTGATCTGGAACCTTCCACAAGACTCAGGGCCAATAGTGATGTTCAAAAGACAAACATTGGCATCACTGCTGCTTTTTTATCAGGCCAAATAGAAATGTCTGCAATTCTAACGGTGCCTGTGGTAGTAAGTGCTGTTTGACCAGTATAAGTATGTTGGTAAATGGCCGCTCTGTGTTTAAAACAGTTCAGCAGGGTGGAAACGTAGCCTCATGATGGAGCAGAGAAACGTAGCTTCATGATGGAGCAGAGATCTTCATTGAGAAAAGCAATCATCTTTAAATCATCTGTTGAAAACCTCCTCCATCTTGGTTTTTCTTTCCAGTCCGCGAAGACGTGGTAAAAGCGTAATTTGGTGCAATGTCCGCTTGACTTAATTTCAAACTGGCGTGTAAATCATAATTATTTTTTCCTGGAGAACGTTGTGCTTGGAGTTTAATAATCCTCACCTGTGTTTTTTCTTGGCCAGGTTCTTCGTCCTGTGAGAGGTGTGTTGAAGTGACAGGAATGGCTGTCTGCATGCCTTTCTTTGGGTTAGAAGACCTGAGGGAGGTTCTGCAGGCTGTTAGAACCCGCGATGCAAAAACCGTGGAGCAGTGTAGACCTCTCAAAGTGTCAAACTACCTACAGGTGAGAGAAGCTTTTAGAAACACTTCATCAAACACAGTTTCTCAACTGAGAAAGTTCATTTTTGGAAAGAAAATTTTCATTTAAAAGTTCAAAGCTAAAGATGATTATTTAATCATAATTTAACCCTCTACCGACTCGATTCTCCAGTCACACTGATGAACTTAATAAATGAAGGATTGGTCAGTGCTGGTGTCAGTAACTTTAGGCTGAAAGGAGTGTGATTTGATTTCTCCTGCAGAGTGAAGCTGTGAGACTAGTACGCCAGTTACCCCTGAACCTCTCCAGAGCTGATGTCACAAACACACTCAGTCGAATGACACAGGAGCTGCCTGAGGAAAGCCATCTCTGCCTCCACAGGCGGCCGTTTTATCATCATCTCATCACTGTTCCAGAGTCAGAGGAGGAAGCTCTCAAGATCATGTCCCGCCGCCAGCATCCTCAGTGAAAACCAAACCAACTCCTGTTTGTTCTTTTGTGCCGAGTGTGAAGAAGTAAAGACGGTCTTATGAAGAAATAAATTTTTGTTTTGGATAAATGATGGCATTCGTTCATGTGATTTTGAGTTCTTTACCCTCAAATGTTTTTTGATTAAAGAGTGACAGTTGTTTTTATTATTCCTTTAAACTGTGAGATGTTTCCTCTAATGTTTGTGAGATCACATTTAGGGTTCTGTTGCTGGGACAGAATGTGGTTTCAGCGTTTGGTTTAGATCAAGTCTGGTTTTGAGTAACAAAGACATAAGTTGCTGAGTTTAGGGAAGCAGATTAATTGTACCTTGATTTTAAAAACTAAAAGCTAAAACTGTCAGAAACTCATGATTTGTGGTGCTATGAAAGATTTTGGGTAAAAAGCAGAAAAAGCTTGATATGATTGATGACAGAAACAGGTCAGATTGTTTAGGTTGACATCTGATCAACAAAGAAGAAGAAGCTAATAACTGATGACCTGAGGAGAATTCAGTGAGCCACAAAACTGAATTCAATGTGAGAAATTTACCACCAAAATCAGCACCTCAAACGGCCGTTTGAACACTGTTGCTGGAGCCCCATACAGCCGAAGAGTTGGGCTGGTGGGTTTGCCAAACGAAGTGTGCAGTCCCTGCGACGGACCCCAGTTATTTCTGAAAACAAGTTTAAAAGTTTCTTCCCTGCAGCACTTCGGTTTGTAGATGGCAGAGTTTGATCTTGTCCACAAACTGCATCTTGTCTACAACTTCTGTGTCATTAATGTTCTGAACAACTGATTAATTGCTTCTCACTCTCGCCAGTCCAGCGTCTACCTGTGACTTTATGCAGGAAATGCATCATTATTCGTAATAAATGCAGGGAACCTTCTCATGCTGAAGTTTTACTTGTGTGTTACGTGTTTGTTTGCTAAATGACAGCAGGATTCTGTTCTTTGCTCTTTCTCAGTTCACATTGCTCATCTAAAAATAGTGTAGATTCACATAACACATGTACGTTTATTCTGAGTTACTGTATGTGAATCCCAAGAGGGATTTAATAAACACCATTAAATACCATCCATGCTTGAGTTTTGTGATTTTTCCTGAAAGAATCTTTATTGGTTGTACAAATTTGGGACAAAATGAATCCAGCCTGACCTTTTTAACTGAGCGATCACATGTTCTAGAGATGGTCATCCGTTAATTCCAGCTAATGAGACGTTCATGTCCCAGCGGTAGGTTGAGATGTAAGTGCTGTGAATGTGACCTTAGCACTACCTGCTCTTGCTGCAGACATGCACCAGGACATGTGCTGCGGTTTGACCTTTCCCTATGTTAAATACAATATTATCATAAGATGCACTATCCAGTTACAGCTCTGCGGTGCGGTCAGTTTCACTGGCGCGTGGCTCAGCGCTCACATTCAGCACAGACTGAGATGTGATTATGTGATTATGAGTCAAACATTAAGGGAACAGCTATTTCAGCAGATGTTGATCCTCTTTGCTGTGTTGCTTTTCTAATGTTTTTGATGTCTCTGACCTCATCAGAACTCAGACATCCAGTGTTTTTTAATTGTACTAGAGTTTCTGTCAATTTAAAATCCTGGTCATCACAGATTTTTGTCCAATCAAAATGCTCTCTTCTTGTGTGTACCGCCCTCTCCAAAGCACCTGCTGCTAATGATAATGACTATTGACAATTAACCTTGTGTTAGTGATCTGTTCAAGACAACTACAACTAGCTGTCAATGGCTGGTTAAATAAAGGAGCAGCTGGCACTGAGTGTTGCGATGGACTTGACATAGAGGTAAGAACACAAGCCAAAAACTTTTCCAGTGTCTCTGTAACAAGCAGTGAAGGCTGTGTATGCGTTTAACATGATCATACTGCCAGTGCACACACACATTTGTTTCTCACAATTATGTGTAAGGTTATGTATATTATGTAAAATGGTTTATTGAAAAGGGCAGCAATCCAGAAACACTGATTCACAAAAAAAAACTGTCAATCATTATTCTTCAGAACATGAGTTACTGAAGGATGCACCTGACGATCAGCAGAGTTCACCCAGATAACAGAGAACGTTCTCAGAATGTTGGCTACCATTCTCTGGAAGTTCTCTTAAAGTTATCAAAAACTAAAATGTTTTTACAACCTGAAATTGTTAACTGGGCAGATGTTAGAACCTGCTGCAAAGGTGTGCTGGAGATTCTACTGTTAGAATCATGTTTCATCATTGAAAAGTACATAACAGATCAGTGTTCAACACAATCTCTTTATCTTACTGTGATTTGCAACAGCAAGTTTATAATGATGTGTAATTTTACCCTTTCAGGTTCAGTTGTGTTAGAAGTGCCTTTCTGCTAACATAAAGATGGCGATCTGGCTACTATATCACACGTTTGATTTCTGTAGATGTGTGAAGTTTGTTCTTGCAGCAGAAATGTTAATGATAAGAAATAACATTTAATGTTAAGAAATAACTGCAAGTAACCTGCAATTATTTTTAAAACGGAGGCATCAAAATGACTGATTGAATGATTGCTCTTTTTAAAAATACTTTGCATGCTAGTTTTAAAAGAGATTTTGATAGCTAGAATATATGTAGCTTTTGTAGTGGTTCACATTATTGTTTAATGAGAGGCTACACAAATGGAAACCAGTGGAAAATTGGTGATTTGTTATAACAATGACTGTCCTAAATTTTGAATGAATTGTCTGAGGCAAACATTTAAAAAAAGCACATAGAAAATGTTATGTATAAAAATGTATATATAAAATTTGTTATTTTAAAAGCTTATATTGAATTGATTGCATGTCTGAGGTAACCAACTCCTTCTCTGAAAGTGAGTGCTTGCACATCATCTACATTATATCAACACAAAACTGATCGAGCCCAAACATGTTTTTAAGATGGAAAATGCTTGCGTGTCCCTGCTGTTAACTGAAGCTAGAGTTTCTGGTTTGTGGCAAACGAACTTGATTCCACAGCACATTATCTCCACAGAGATTTGTGTTATTGCTCAGGGATGTTTCATGTCCCACAACCCTCTGTTCATCTCAAACACATCCCACCTGGTTTCCATGGCATCTGTCCAGCTCACAGCGGGAAAGGAAGCAGATCTGGGCAGTGCTGAGTTCGCCCTCTTCTGGACGGAAGTGAGGCCTCCAGTGAGCCTCGCTGGGTTTAGCCATGCTGTCCAAACATCTCTGCATGGACACACTGAGCTCTTCTGAGGAGAAAATGTGGAACTGTGTTCATTTTGGCTTTGTAACGCTACAGGAAAAAACGACAAAGTCAATTAATTCAACAGTTAACATGACTAAAGGACCTCTGACATAAATCAGTACTAGAAATCTTTCATCTTTCCCACAACCAGTGCAGCTAATAGGAACTCAGATGGCTGGTGTTTAAAGACACTTATTTAAAGCCCCGAGCAGCAGTCACATAATCAACACGTTTCTTCCAACAGATATTTAGGTCAAAACTCACTTTCACTAATTCTAGATGATATAATGGCACTTGTAAAGCTACTGAAATAAGAGTGTTAAACATATATAGCAAGCACCTTTATTTGTTTGAACAGATACACAGGTTTATATTGTACACTGTTTTGCTAGTTTGTGTTCTTATACATGAACTATCCGTGGTTAAAAAAGGCAACTGTTAATGGAAACAATGGCATGTATACAATACAATTAGCAAACATATCAAAATCAGTTTTTACAACATTTT
>JBAJNP010005540.1:0-11672 GCA_036877545.1 Yasuhikotakia modesta
ATTATCAAGAAGGGTCGCAGGCCGCATCGATTCAGTCATGTTTCGTATGTTATCAATTTTTTCTTTAAAAAAGGCCATAAAATCGTTGCTCCCCAGGTTCGCAGGT
Source organism: Yasuhikotakia modesta (assembly GCA_036877545.1). Taxonomy (NCBI): domain Eukaryota; kingdom Metazoa; phylum Chordata; class Actinopteri; order Cypriniformes; family Botiidae; genus Yasuhikotakia; species Yasuhikotakia modesta. The sequence continues at coordinate 107 of JBAJNP010005540.1, forward strand.
GCAATATCCTCAGGAAGGCTTTGCTTGTTTGTTAGTCTACAAGCAAAGCCTTCCTGAGTCAGTGGCCTAACTGTTAATGTTTAGTATTTTGAGTGTGTTTAGCAATCAATACATGGCATTTGTCTTTAAACATCTGTATGAAAGACTTCACCAAGATGGAGGCATTAGGGATGGAATACACACTGTGTGATAATATCTTCATTGTTTTTTTTAACAAAATATGTGAAATCATATTTAAATGTCACTCGCTTTCAAAAACAGTATTCAGTGTCCACAAATTTAGCTGGGATATTATTGTATTTTTTTAAATAATTGATAGTCTTTTTTACTGTGATAGTCGCATTATATGTAGTCAGAGACTTTATATTGTATCATTACAATAATACTATTTTACCAAATTAAACTGATATATAGAATTTTTGAATGTCAGACTTACAGACAAGGTTGTGACATATAGAAAAATGTCATACACAGACACGTATATAAATAGATAAATAGAGATGGGCTAAAGTTATGAGGTTTTGCCAGCAGTTTTAAGACACTGAAGGATTATGGAGTTACAGGATTGAGTCAGTTACTTTTTAATACTTTTCATTGGTTACATATTTGCAAAACCCACACACAGACGTGATGGGTAAACAAAAGTAAAAATTTATAAAAAACAAATATATTTTATATATTTCAGATTCTGTCTGGCATAGATGAGCAGCTAGGGGTTTGCTTAAGAGTGCCTTGCTTAAGGGTCTCACCTCAGTCATGGTATTGAGGGTGGTAGAGAGTGCTGATTATACACTCCAACCACCTACAATCTTTGCTGGAGCAGAGATTCGAACCCATGACCTTCAGCCACGACTGCCCCAGAACACAATGCACAATGCTGTTTGTAGATCCTTATGTTAGATTAAACCCAGAAAATGTAAAAAATCTTCTATCTCATACTGCATCTCTCTCTCTCTCTCTGAACAGTTTGAATGAGACTTCTCTTCAGTCTGAAGGCAACAAGCTTCTTGTTTCAAAACTGTCCTCTGACTTTAATGGTTTATACACCTGTAACGCTTCAAACCAGTATGGAAGCGCTTCAGGTTCCATATATGTACATGTTCATACTGGTGAGTCCAGTGTAGTCATTGAAATTTATTTTGACAAACCCCCATTATTAAAATGTAAATATTGTAAAGTTGGTTCTCCGTTTTGTTCTGTTTCTTAGGATCTTGCAGCGTCTGTTGGGGTCTGTTTGGTTTTGTCATCTTTACTGCTGCTTTTGGCCTTGGTGTATATTTATTGTGGAGGTTTTGGTGAGTTTATCTACTTTATTCCACAGTGTGACGTCAGGGTTTATAGTTTTGTATTCTGGTATTTATGTTGTGTATATTTACTTAGGAAAAGGTATCAGAGTTGTGCAAATGAGCGGGAACAGGAGGTCTGTGCTGTATGCAAGCTTTTACATTAAATTGTTATTCTTGTGTTTTATTCAGTCATTTTATTTTAAATTATTATTCTAAAACTATTATTTTTAAACTCTTTATCTGTAGGGTACTGCTGCAGAGGCCCAGGAACTTCAGCAAGCAACTTGAAGTAACAGAAAATTCCACTGCGCAACTCGTGACAGTCAGGCCACAAGGTTTCAATGGTTCCCTTTTCAGGGGGCCCCTACTGTGTCTGGTTTGATGCTATGGGGAATGTCTCCAATGTGATCTTTGTGATTTTTTTGGTGGGTCAGAATTTTTTCAGCTCAGAATCACCTCAGTACATCTCTGTTATGATCAATGGCGACACTGACGTGTCTGTCAGGAGTGTGATAGTGTATGTCCGCGTCCTGGTTGATGGACAGCCCCAAACATCCTTGTAGGACATGTTGCTGATGGTGATGGTGTTTTCTTTATTATTATCGTTATGATGCTGATGATGATGATTATTATTATTATAGAGCATATTTAGTATTATATAGATGGGCTGTATAGATATAGATATATATATATAAACAGATGCTAAATACACTCAAAATTGTGCTGTTGGGGACTTCAAAATCTCGGTTTCATTCACTATCATGATAAAGCTGCTATTATTTAATATAAATCTGAAGTGGAGATGTGTGTGGTGTGGCATGTAGAATAGAGTTTTACTCAACCTAACCAACCTAACTTGTTGACTACATGTGATCCAGTTGTTAAAGGGGACATATTATACAGATATTATATAGACACATATTCAGGACGAACTTGGCTTTTTTGGCTGCCTGTTAGCCATCTTTGTTTTGGAGGAAAGAAATTCCACATACAACAGCTTGCCACTAGTTGGCAGTGCATTAGAACGATGCACTAGTGCCCATACTTTTTGAATAGGTGTCCACTGTAGCGACCCCTATGCGTGAAAGGGTTAAATAACATTTAGAATTGAACATTTCCATCAATTTAAAAAAGTTGTTTATAATAAATCCATATTGGCAAGTTCAAACATAACTTCCCATTAGGTCAATGTAGAAAGGTGAAATAAGTTATAGCACTAGTGTGCATGTGGGCCTCAAATATCACTTAAGCCTTGTTGAAGCCAATGTTTGTAGTTATATATTTGTCCATTGAGTGGCACTCTGGTATAGAATACTCACGGTGTATCACAGTAATTGGATAATGAGACAAGAGATGTGTGTATTAGTAGTGGGGAAGCACACCGTTTTTGACAGTTTTAGGTAGTGCTTTATTATGTTAAACAAGCTGTTTAGATTAAAAGGTACCCAATAGTCTCAGTAACAAAAATAAAATAAGTTTTAAGCAATTTCACTAAATTATTACAAAATTATCAGTCAAATAATAAGCAAGTGATGTTTTGCATAAGCAAACATCACCCACATTATTGCTAGAAATTGGAATGCTGTAGACCTTAGGCCAATGGTAGTCCAATTTTAGTGTAAAACTCACTAAAAATATTGCTTTATATGTATAATCACCACTTTTTTATTAACCAACATAAGTCAACATTAGTCAACATAATGTAGTATGGTATGATTACAATGAGCAATGCAACTGTCCTGCATTCTTTATGAGAAGCTGTGCAGAGCAGCATTGGAATTAATGACCCAAACATTTCATGATGCCAGTGATAAGCAAACTGATACTGAGGTTTATATGACTGTATAATGTTGATGGTGCTAAATTCATTCTATTTTAGTGTGTGGTCCCGTTTTAAGGGATAACAGAGCTATGGTGAGCACATATTTTTGTTCTCATTTTGCAGAATGAATTGTAAGTCACCACAATAATTGCATACTTTGTGCATTTCATGTATAGACAGTGTTTTGTTTTGTTTTGTATATTCAGTACATTGTAGTTTTATTTTGTTGTAAGTTATCAGAGTGTATATAAATCTAGATTCTTAAAGCATCTTAATATCTGAACAGAGCTGGTTGTGGTTGCAGCTGTTTCAGACATCTGGCCCCATGTTAAAACTGTCTGACTCTATGTGATATTTTTGGTTGTTTTATTTTTCACAGACTGCTTACTGGATAAATCATTTATGACAGAGAAAGATGCAGTTGATGTAAGTTTCCATCAGCTGCTCTTTAGTCTCGGTTCATTTAGAGTCTGTTTCAAAGCCTTTCTGTTCCTTTTTTTAATCTAAACTGCAGAACGTGACAAAATACAGCTGTTGGTTGTATTTCAGGTCATGAACTTACATGGGGAGTACATGGGGAGCCAGATTAAAAGGGATTGGCAGTCTATATAAGTCTGTCTCTACAAGTCAGATTCCAGTGGTAGTCTTTCCAGTGGTAGACTATATTCCAGATTAGACCAAATTCTGATCGGATGAGGTGCCTTTCAAAGCCATTATAAACAGAGGATATGCACACACCTGTGACTATTTATTCACCTAGGTGATATTGCAGTCTTACTGTAGATACTGTATGACACCACTTTTATAGTGCAATGATTTGATGTATGATGTATTTTAGTGAACAGCTGCATGGGAGTGACTCCATTCCTGCGATCCTTTCATTCCAACTAGAGGATTTTAAAATTATGTATGAGGGCTTGGTCACATTTTCATCTCCTCCTCTGACCACAGAATCATGTGTTATGGTTGTTGAATGACCTTGAGTAACTGTAGCCTCCCTCCCAGATCTACCACGATTCTGCCAAAAGTTGTGTTCACTGTTTTTTTTTGTGTTCACTGTGTTTTATGGCTTTCTAACTGTAAAATATAACAGGAACTCCCTCCCTTTGCTGTGTAACAACCTCAGATATTGAAATCTGTCAACACTGGGGGCAGTTGTGCTCCACAGGTTAGTGATTCAGGCTTGTAATCAATAGGTTGCTGGTTTGATTCCAGTGCAGATATTTCCTATGGCCCTTAAACAAGACACCTAACCCTTGATTGCTCCCTGATGCTGCAGTGATAGCTGCCCACTGCTTTGGTCTGCGGGTCTGCGGTTAAATACAGAGGTGTACATTTCGGGTATGGGTTACCATGACAAAAACATGTCACTTTCATTAACTTCATGTATTCTAAATTATTGTTTAGCAGTTTGACTTTAGCATCTCATATGACATTTAATTTACCCCTCCTTTAAATTTAATGTGAACTTAATATAAAAAAATCTTTTCAAGAAAAAACATTTACCATCAAATCTGAGCACATTCCACACAGAAATATTTTGTATGAGCTGTAATATTTTAAGATTTTCAAGATTCTGTTTGTTACATTTTGAGTCAAAGGAACCAAAAGAACCGTTTTTGCTTACCTAGTAATAACTTTTAAAGTACAATGAACCTTTTGTAAAAAGAATGGTTCTGTCAATGTTAAAGGTTCCATATTGAACCGTACAGCTAAAAATGCTTCTTTTATGGCATCTTAAAGCTTATTTATGTTAAATTAAAACAAAAGAATGTCATTGTGTTTTATGTTTTTATTTTATTTTATATACATGACCAAAGGTTGGTATCAGGTACATTTCTTTAGCAGAATAAGAGTGTCACCAAACCTTTCTCAAGCTTCTTACAGTCTACCTCCGAACCCCACAAAGTGAGTTCTCAGCAGAGGCGGGGCCTCAGCACGCATGATTTCCACCAAGCAAGTAACACACAGGTCACACAGTAGACACTCCATATGACATCAAACCAGACACAATAGAGTTCCCTCGAAAGGGAAACATTTAAACTTGTGACCTGACCATCACAAGTTCTCAGAATCTGAAGACACTTTCATCATCGTTGTCATCAGTGAAGTTCCTGGGCCTCTGCAGCAGTACCCTACAGATTAAGAGTTTTAAATAATAGTTTTAGAATAATCATTTAAAAAATTACTGAATAAAACAAAAGAATAACAATTTAATGTAAAAGCTTGCATACAGCACAGACCTCCTGTTCCCGCTCATTTGCACAACTCTGATTCCTTTTCCTAAAGTAAAAATACACAACATAAATCCCAGAATACAAAACTATAAACCCTGACATCACACAGGAATAAAGTACATAAACTCACCAAAACCTCCACAATAAATATACAAGGCTAAAAGCAGCAGTAAAGATGACAAAACCAAATAGACCCCAACAGACGCTGCTGGATCCTAAGAAACAGAAGACAATGGAGAACCAACTTTACAATATTTACATTTTAATAATGGGGGTTTGTTAAAATAAATGTGTATTTCAATGACTACACTGAACTCACCAGTATGAACATGTACATATATGGAACCTGAAGCGCTTCCATACTGGTTTGAAGCGTTACAGGTGTATAAACCATTAAAGTCAGAGGACAGTTTTGGAACAAGAAGCTTGTTGCCTTCAGACTGAAGAGAAGTCTCATTCAAACTGTTCAGAGAGAGATGCAGTATGAGAGGAAATAGAAAATGCTAAGATGGAAACGATAAAACCTTCTGGGTTTAATCTAACAGGATTTCTAGAAACAGCATTTGTGCATTGTGTTCCCTCACAAAAAACAAGTTTGTTCAAGTGTGCTATTAGTATAGCTGTTGTAAGTAACTAAAATAAGTACTTCTAGTCTTATTTTTTTGTTCTCAATACATTTAAAATGACAAAATGTACCAAGTTATCCTGTGTATATATTTCCTGATTCGTGATCTGTCACAAGTTGCGGCATGACTAAAACAAAGAATGCGGAGAAACAGAGATTCTAGAGTCAGAAACGATTTATTCAAAAACCATCGATAGGAACAAAGCATAGGAACACCACATTCAGACGTTAAGATGAGGACCGACCCCGAAAACAGAAACATAAACAACTTAAATGGGGAAACAAATCAACAGAACAGGTGAACACGATAATTACAGGTGAGGGAGATTAATGAAAACAAGAAATGATGGGAGAAACCAAAACAACAAGACAGAACCATAAAGTTCACGGGGGAAGTGTGACATTACTCCTCCTGGAAGGAGGAGAAACCTCCTGCACGGTCTCACACCAAAAACGACTGGAAGGGAGGCAGAGTCCCAGGGGGACTCCCATAGTCCCAGGGGGAGGCTTGGGCGGAGGCCGTACTTCCCAGAGGAGGAGAGCACAGAACCAGGGAGGAGCCAGGAGACACCCAGGAGTGAACCAGGATGCCAGGAGCCAGGATGAACCCTCAGGGACCAGGGAGGAGCTGGAGGAAGGAGCCAGGGGACACCCAGCAGAGAACCAGGATGACGGAACCCAGGAGAGACCCTCTTGGACCAGGGAGGAGCCGGAGGAAGGAGCCAGGGGAGAGCCAGCAGGGAACCAGGATGACAGGGACCAGGTGAAACCCTGAGGGACCAGGGTGGAGGCCTCGGCGAAGGAGCCAGGGAAGAGCCAGCAGGGAACCAGGACGATGGAGACCAGGAGACACCTTCTTGGACCAGAGCAGAGACCTCAGCGGAAGGAGCTAGGGGAGAGCCAGGAGAGAGCCAGTGGAGACCCAGGCCACAGCCGTAATGGCCACCACCTGCGTAGTTGAAGGAGGTAGCCATGGGGGAGGAAGGACTGACGACTCCAGGGGGCAGGCCAACGGAGCAGGAGGGATGAGGTGGAGCCTGAGGAGTGGAATCCAGAGGCAGAGGATGGTCGACGATGGACCCAGGCGGAGCCAGAAGGACGAGGAAGCCCGGAGGAGCCAGGGGACAGATGGGACCGGGCGGAGACGAGGGAGTTATGGGAAATTTTGGGGACAGTTGGTGGAGTCCAGGATGCTGAGGTTGGAGGAGGCGAGGAGGGATCCAGACCCAACACCACTGGCGGCTGGCAGACCTGTGGCTCACCCACTACACAGGCGGTAGGCTGAGGGTGAGCTGTGGGGCTGTCAACGGACAGTGGTGTAGAGATCACAAAAAACAGCATAGTCCAAGATAGGGAGGGTGGGAAAACTTCAGGGGTTGCCACACAGTCATTAAATTCAATGAGGTTCAGTGCTAGCTCACCCTCAGCGGAAGTGCAGTGAGCGGAGCTTCCCTCATCACCCGCAGCAAGCTCCTCAGCCGGATCACGTCGGTTGTAGGCTCCAAGGCGCTCTGAGGCTCCGTCGCTCCTTCCACGAACGACTCCTCAATGGCAATAGCCTCAGGCTGGGGCTCTGCACATCTGGATGATAGAGGGCTGGGAACTGGGTCATGTGTGGAGCTGGCGTCCGGGTCGACGGCCACCACCGTCATGGGCGAACCACAAGACACCGGGAGGTTGGATAATTCCGCCAGCATCAGGAATCTGGCGGTATGGTCCTCGAGGGGATGCTCCCCCTGCTCGAGCATGAAGATCAGGAACGTCGGATCTAACCACGGGTCGTGTGGCATATTTGCTCAAACGACACTGTGGTACGGTTGGGTCGGTCCTTCTGTCACGAGAAGCGTGACAGAATCTCTCTGTCAAGAGATTCTAGAGCCAGAAACGGTTTATTCAAAAACCATCGAAAACAAAGCGTAGGAACACCATTACATTCATACCATAAGACGAGGACCGACATTAAGAAACGATGGGAGAAACCAAAAGAACAAGACAACACCATAAAGGCAGATTCTCTCTCAGTTCTTGTTTGATTTTTAAGTTGGATTGTAACATTTTGTATTTTCTAGATTTCTGGGGAATTTTCCAATTTTTCTGCTTGTGTTTCCTCGGATTACTCCCACAAACAAATGACCATTTAAACCATTTAGACCATTTAAAACAATATGATTTCTAAGTTTATCAATTAAGTTTAATCATTATGATTTCACATATTGTTAAAAGAAAAATCAGGATATTATCACACAATATATATCACCCCCTAATTTAAGGTTATCTTTGTGAAGCCTTTGTGCCTCTTAAAGCCTTTCATACAGATGTGTTTAAATTTACTGATGCTAAATACACTCAAAATACTAAACATTTTCTTTCACAGATGTGCTGCTGGGAGCTTCAAAATCTCTGTTTCATTCACTGCAAAAACAAGTTTAAGCAAAAACAATATAATAACACAAATAATATGAATATCTAAAGTTAAGTATTTCTGGGCTTAAACAAATGTACACACTGTAATGTACCTGTAATATTTAATGTTATACTATTTACACTAAACAGAAGTGTGTGTTTACATCACATCTGTTCTACACTTCAGTGGAAATCTTCATCTTCTGATCATTCATTAGCATCTGCTGATATTAACACGACAGGTCATGCTGCCACAACAAGCACTTTCCAAACATGCATATTGTGGTGTGTTATCATTACACCACAGTTGCAAAACATTTCACAAACTGACTTTCAGGTCAGATGTCAGAAACACGAGAAATAGAAACTACTTAATTTCATAGTTTTATACCATTACCTTTTACACCACAATACTAAGTTGCCACTGACTTCAAACACACACACAAGTCCACAAACATAACAACTGTGAAGGCTTAACAAAACATGCATTCATTACTTATTCCATATGTAGCTTGTTGGGCTTGGGTTAGAATCAGCTAAACACTGAAATGTTTTCGCTTCTGTCAGACTGTCAGGAATTATCCTCACTGATGCTGGAGGAACTAAGAGAAGAAAGCAAAAATTATTATCATGTTTAAATGTTATCATTTTGTCATTTGCCTGTTGTTTATAACTATTCATGTTGTCTTGTTCTCAGCACTTCCTGAGTGTTTTGTTTGATATGTTTGTTTGCAGTTTCAGAATGACAGTTCTAGTATTCTAGACACTTCTAGCAGTTTCGTATCTGAAATTCCAAATGTGTAACCATTACTTACAATGGATGTTTATTGAGTATTCCAGCACAAGTTTCTCAGTCAGGGCTTCATGTGTTATCACACACTGAACCTTCTCCTGATTTAAATGTTTCAATGATGGACCAATAAGTTTAGACATAACAGAGAAAGTTCCATTTGGATGATCTGTCTGGTCAGTTTCAGTCCTCAAAGTATTTTGCAGAGGTCCTAATGTCCACAACACTTTTGCTGCAGGTCGGGCATTGGAAGCAAAGCATGAGGCCAAAGTGGCATTTAAATCACCAGCAACAGGTGTTTCCTCCATAACAGCAACCTCAGGAGGAACTAGATTTGAAGGGACATAAAAATAAATTCATTACTATGGTAAAGTGACTTCGAAAGCACTCAGTTTATTTTGTTTGATTACAATCTGCATCAAATTACAGACATGTTTATATGAAGGGCATTATGGAATATGGTTATCATTGCTTCAATCAGAGAATACAACGAACAAACCATCATACCATAAACTGTGACATTGAGGTTTGCCTCAAACGGTCCACTAGGAAATAAACTGAAGATGCAAGTATAGACCCCTTCATCCAGGAGCCTCATTCCCGACAGCTGAATTGTTCCAGTCTTCTCTGTAATACTCCCAATGAATTTTACTCTGTCTCCTAATCCGTTGTGGTGTTCTGTACTGCCATCAGGAAGAATGGTAAGGAAGCGTGTCTGCACAGAGTTTTCTCTCGTTTTCTTCCACCATGTAATTCGAGAAAGACTGTCTTCAGTGTCTGTCAACTGAGAAAACAAAGTGGCCTTTTCTCCATATCTGACTGATGTATTATTACCAATGACCTTTATACCTAAAAAAGCAATGCAATACAAGAATTAATACACTTTTACATGTAGAATTGTTAAGCAAGTACAACATGAAACAGTTATGTCAGTGCTACTATATAAGCGTCCGTGTGCACACAGTGCCATTCACTCTAGTTCTCCTGCCAAGTTTGCTTGTGCCATCTCTCGCTATCTATTAGCCATCTCTTTATTTACTCTTTATTTAAACCCAAACAGTTTTTTTAAAGACTAACCCCACAAACAGTCTTCCGGGGGGCTATTATTTAACGTTACGTTAAATAACGCTATTATTTAAGCAAGTTTAACGTTGTATTGCGAGAAATTCACAAACAAATGTATTTGCTTAACCGCGAAACGCTCAATTCGCCCCGCGCAATACGCGCTATTCGCGTCTCTGCATTGACTTATCATGTAAACCGGACGCGCTTGAAATTATATTATTTTTATATTATTTAAAATTATATTATTTTACAATTTTATTATTTAACAAATTATATTATTTTAACCCCCGAAATTCAAACATTAAATGATGTTTTGCTCTTTATAGAGTGAGTGGATAGAGTGCTCTTCCTGTTGGTAAATGACCGCGGTAAAGCTGGCCGCGGGTTTGATATTCGCTGGATATTCGATCTGAAATTTGCCCGCATTCGGATTTCACAGCAAACTTTACTTTAGTAACGCGATCTGGCTCACATACAGTTCACACTATTACCATGTATCAAACTATAACAATACATTTGTTTTCGCTATCGATTTTTATCCAAAAAACGATTCGGAGCAGCTCACACTTATACAGCGGTACCGTCTGTGTAAGGGACCGTCAACAAATTACATAGTGATACTGTCACCGCTCATAAAAATATTCACTAAACATCAACCAAATGTCATTTTTCTATTCTGTTTGCTGTAGTAAGTCCTAATGCACATCATCTACATACTACAGGTGAAATTATGTTGATATGTCACTTTATACAGTCATGGCAGCGCATCATTTATGGAAAATATTCACTAAAAATCAATGAAATGTAATTTTTCTATTCTCATTGCCGTAGTAAGTCCTAATGCACATCATCTACATACTACAGGTGGAATTATGTTGATATGTCACTTTATACAGTCATGGCAGCGCATCACATTTCATTGATTTTTAGTGAATATTTTAAGGAATAATCCACTGCCACAACTGTATAAAGTGACATATCAACATAATTCCACCTGTAGTATGTAGATGATGTGCATTAGGACTTACTACAGCAAACAGAATAGAAAAATTACATTTCATTGATTTTTAGTGAATATTTTCCATAAGTGATGCGCTGCCACGACTGTATAAAGTATGGAATAAACGACGCGGACGCACTCGTACAACGCGGACGCACTCGAACACGTTTATTCCACCACACCAGAAACACACACATCTGACCATCGCCATGGGGCCCCTCTTACAGACACCAATCGCCCCGACGATAGTCAACAATAAACACATAATAAATACAACAATAACCACATAACACATTATAAATACAACAATAAACACAGAGTTACACATAACAATGACA